>JAWQUT010000206.1:1310063-1350515 GCA_033807755.1 Ellobium chinense
GTGTGTGTGTGTGTGTGTGTGTGTGTGTGAAATTATATAATATAATCTGTAGCCGATAGTTTTGTATTACGCTGCAGGTGACATTTTTAAGCCTTGGCATTTGGTATATTTTGTATCTGCAAAGCACTGAAGGGAAGATATGGAGGGGCATAAAGAAATTCATTTTCTCGAAATACTTAGATTGTTATAAAACAAGATGCCGTAGTAGACGCAAAAAAGGGNAGGGGGGGGGGGGTCATCGAGGCAAAACATTCGAGTTGAGTATTACACCGCCAAAAATTCTGGCATCCTTGTTTACAGAATCCAGCGTAATGGCGTCTACCGGGGAATGAAGACTTGATTGGATTGTTGAAGCATTCGTTTTGTGTACAGTCGAATCAAATGTTCAGAGGTAGTTTCGTTGTAATGAATACATGAACACTGGTATTAGACAGACGATTATTTATTATTTGCATTGGAGTATATCTAATAGCAATTGCAGTTCTGGAGAGCAACAACAGCTGAATTTGCAAGTTACAGCTTGTTCCCTCGATAGAAATAAGACTTGTCTTCCTATCCTGAGACAGTAGGCCAATTTGCTGAAGCTCTTTGTGACAGTAGACTGTCCAGCGGTTTCATTAAATCTTGTTCCCATGATTTTATACTACCTTTGTCATCCTGGTGCATAGTGCTGTAAATTACCTTCACAAAGAGGCTTCCCCCATTTTAAAAAATTCAATGAAGTCCAGTTGGTTAACTGCATAGACTATGTAGGTCTAGTCGTGACTAAATCTGCATTTTCATAGGAAGAATGTGTTTTTCTTGTACTTGGAAAGAACCTGGATGCAAGGATAAAAAGTTAAAAATCCTTGCACACTGTTCCCAGTCACAATACAAAATTGTTCACAGGATACAGATAATTATTAATTATTGTAGAGATTACTACCATACCATACTTTGTTTGAGTATAAATTCCTGCCCAGAGTTGTGCTTTCGTAGGAAGTTAATGGAAGGGCATAAGTGAGAAACATTTTATGTACTGTAGTGGTTCGTTCACTTACTTTAAGGAGGCAGAGCTATCATGATTCTTCCCATCATTGCTTGATGATGCTTGATGGACTAAGTGAAAGCATGTTATTTAACAATCTCCACAAGTTTGAATGTATGCATTGCACATGCATGGCAGCCAGGACTGAGCCATTGCCACACACCTAAGTTCAAGACGTATCAGTATGGTGAAACAAGTTGCTAGAAAATCGTTTCCCTTCAAGAAACTATGGCTGATTTTTTAAATTAAATTTAATTATCTTAAATAAGAAAAACAGGCAGAGCACCACTTGAGAGATTATTTTTTTTTTCCATTGAAAGCAGGGCAGGGCCAAAGAAGAAAAAGTAAAACAGGAATATATGTTTTAATGACTGCTATGTTTATAATTTGGCCAAAAAAAAAATAGAATTTAGGAAATCAACTTGAAAAATGAATGAAAGTAGGTGGCAAAAGAAAAAAAAAATCATATAAGTTTTTTTCTTTCTTACCAGGGTGTGGCCACAAAATGACAAAGGAAAAGGGACTACGGCCAACCTCCCCAATCCATGTCCATGTTGATGAAACACCAGTCCATGTTCATGTTAAAAAGGGCAAAAAGAAGGTAACCCATGATAGCATGTTTTATTTCATGTGCTATTTTATTAGTGATTGGGCTAAACATTCAGTTGCATCTAGCATGTTTTGATTCTGATATTCTGCTGTTATCTGTTATATGGATTTGCCTGTCCACTTCTCCCTGAAGATAAAGATTTTGTATGCTTTGTCACTGCACTCATTACGTATTAAAGACATATTTTCATGGCTTGATACCAAATTCAAAGTGACACAAATTATTAGTCACTGAATATACTCCCGGCATCCAAACTAAGATTTTTATTCCCCTTTAAGTTTGTCTGGGTGGTAGGAGAAAATGGGGGAAGATTGTTTTAGCATTCATTCAAAGGATATAAAAAAATGCAATCTTGCCTGCACACTTGATATTTTTGTGAGTTTGTTAGGCCAAGGAAAGTTCAGTCTCCACTGATCCATTATAACATTATTAATCTCTTCTTTGTGGTCTCCAGAATGCCTTGACCAAGTCTGCCAGTAACCAGAGGCTTTTGAGGCCCACTGCATCATCCCGTGCCCGAGCGCGCAGTGTGAGCCCGACCTCCAAGTCAGGCCCATGGGTCCCTGCACCAGGCAAAGCAACAAGAGGAGGTCGTGTCACTTGGCAGGTTGGTATTATATCTTCAGTATACATCATTCCTTATTTAGTGTGTTTTTATATGTCCATCTTGAAGCTTTTTTGCAACAGAACACAATGTTAAAATGGGCCGTTTGATCTCACATCATATTTGCTCTTCCTTTTATATTGTTTTGAGGTTGTTTTGGTCTGTTGTCCTACTAGCCAAAAGTCTTTTCTGAAGCTAACTGTTGAATACCTGTTCTGATGATCCTTTTTGTGCTTTCTTTTATCTCTCCCTTCTGCCCTTGTCCCTGACCATTTCATTCTCACATAGCAACAAACCTGCAAAGTTTTTCATGTCAGATTGTTTGCATGAATGCATGTTTTTTTTATGATGTCATCTTGCTGAAGAAGCATTTAAAGTTGTAGACCATAGACTGTACATGTGTGAAATCTGATAGTATAGTAACAACTGTATTTTGAGATACAATGTATTTTGAGATAGTTTTCCTAATACCAGTTGGTGCACAGTTTTGCAAGCAAGATGTAGTGAATTGGGAAAGAGTGGTATGCACCTCTGTAATGCATTAAAATCTACAGAGGAAGGGCTATGTCTCCCCTTAAACTATTTAATTCCTTGACTGATTTTTTTGTGTTTTTTAACAACTTTGATAGATTTTGAATTAAAGCTGGCTTAGGATTCACACCACTTAGCTGAGTCACATGGGGTTAGAAGGGAATGAATGTGTAAGCCTGGATTCATATTCAAGTTAGAGTTTGGAAGAAATGGCTTAATGTTCTCAAAGATATTATTTTTAATTTTTATCATTACCTATGTCAGAATTTGAATTTGGGTGTCTTCGTTGCAAGTAAAACTAATAAACCTTACATCATACTAGCTGAAAGTCATACAGCAGTTCTGCTTTACCACATGGATTTATCCATTGCATACCTACATGCCCACAGTTATCCTAAGTTTAGGGTTATCCCAAGCCACCTATGCTGTAGGAAAGGCATTAGTTTTACTCAGATAGTAATCAAGCCTAGAATTTCTCACCTAATACCACCTCCCCACTCCACAGTGGCTTATCTCTCTCCTTTCTGTGAGGTAACGTACAACCTTATCTTGAGCTCAGGTTTGAAAGAGTCATTGGCGGTATTGATACTCTGGCAGGCATTTTATTGAGGCTGTTGACACTATACATTCTATAGTTACCTGACCAAGGTGATATTGTAAGGTACTCATTGAAAAAAGTCCTTTTCACTGCACTTCAGAAAATAAACAATTGGCAGAAATGCTTAAATTTTCGTGTGGCTACTTTTTGCTATCCGTGCATTCTTTGTCAGATATAAATTATTAAATAAACATCAGATATAGATTGAGGTAATTGAGAAAGAGAGTAAAATGGAAAGTTTTAAGGTTAAAAAAATGGTAATCAGTAGAAGAAGGTAATAGAGGGGTAACAAAGGATGTATAAAAACAACTGAAGGCTTGAAATGGAGATCAGATATGGGTTGTGAAAGAGTTACTGAAGATCTTTACTTCATCACAGCATTCTATTCATATCTGTGACATGAGTGCAATTTACAGTGAGAAAGTGGGTGTGGTAGTGAACATATATTATGCTTTTAAAAAAACCCTCTGACCAAATTTTTCAACCTCGCAGAAATTTCAACCATAGGAATTTATTGACTTACATCACTCACTAAAAAGTTCTTTCCTATTTTTCTATCTCCTTGGAGAAGCTCCTTCTGACTATAAGATTTTTTACTTCATCTCTAGGGAACACAGAAGCTTGAGATTGGTAACCTGCGCAGTGGAGACCTGTCCACAGATGAGGAGGAGAGGGCAGGAGGGGAGGTGAGGAGATATGAGAAGAAGATCAACAATCTCATGAATGAAGTCGGCACACTTAAAAATGAGGTAGGTACTGTGTTGAAGTAGCTTCTAGTAAACTGATGTTAACCTTTTTACATCATACTGGTCTATTCCCAGTTTAATTCAGTAACTGAAATGGTTGTTAAAGAAAAATGTAACCAATCTTCTGACAGGGGAGGTGTTATATGGTTAACAGCAACTGCATACTGTGTATCAGTGAGTTGTGAAGACGAGAACTCTACAGGATCATGTTGTGATGCTAACAGGTTACTGTTATTCTTTATGTGAACCAGCTGGGGCAGCAGTCAAATTTAACATCTTGGTATGACATTAATATGTTGGCTGACAGATGTTTGTTTAGTCTCCCTTCAGCATTATAATAGGTCAGAAATAAAATCTATGGTAGATTTGTCTTGAATTTGGTGGGTCTTTTTATGGTTAATGTGAAGACTGAATATCCTCACAGAATCAGAAGTATGTGTTACAACTGAATATACTGTGAACTAACCATCACACCAAACTTCGTTCCACAACACAGGGCACTTATGTGTGCAGGCTGCATCGTGTAGCTCATGAATTGAAATTTGTAAGACATGTTGTATTGCAGCTTTCATATTTCAAGTTGGAACATGTTGTTTTTGTTCAGTTGTAAATTTTAAATTTCTTTCTTCTCTAATATAGCTGACACCATAAATTTGTGTCCCCCTCTTTTTTTGGGAATATATATATATGCTGCCGAATGCGTTAATCTGCAATTTACTCAGATGACCTATGGATCTGAATCCTTCTATGTGTATCATAATATAAGCATGAAAAGGTGTTGTTATTATCGAACATAATTTTATACTCCTCTCCAGTCTTTAAGAATGTCTTTGTAATTGAGCTCATTGTTAATTTTAATGTACTATTATACTATTATTTAACGCTGGAAATGATTTATCCTTTTTTTATTTGATTTGAAGTGCATAACCGATCACCTCACACAGGGATTTCCTTAAGCTATAAAGCAGTCTTAACTTTTGTTTTCAACGATGACAAAATCCTGTCGGTTCTGCATATTTTTGATACTGTTCCTCTTTTTAATGGAATTTCAGTCTGATTAAGCAGTGAACATATAATCACTGTTATGTTATTCTACCATGAAGCATTGTTTCATGCCCCTGTGAAGTAACCCAGTTTGAAAATAAAATCTGCAGGTTGTTCTTCAAAAGGCCTTACAGGAGATAGAGCACAAAGAAGATTTGCTCAACACATCATCACGAATGCTTGAGAGGCAAGAGGCAGAGCTTGAACATGTGGAAGAAGAGCTGGCTGTCACCGAAACAGAAAACAAATTGCTGAGGCAGAACATGGAGCTGATCACAGAGGAGGCTGAGATTACAAAGTAAGCAAATTTACTGAAAGGCTGGTATTTGGGTTTTCCTTCCTTATTAACGAATTTTGTTCACAGCCACTTCAAGAACTTTCACAATGACCAAGACTTTGTTCAGAGTTTTCAGCATGTACTGCACTTATAGGAAAAAAATGTTTGAGGTACAGGGCTATCACTGTTTTTAAGCTAATGCCATATGAATAAAAAAGGATGAAAAAGATTAATTACTTCCCAAATGGACAACTTCTTCACACAAAAACATGTCATAGTGACTAAAACCTTCAACTTCAGTAATGGTGATAATAAATGTTTGTTGTGGACCATGAATGAAAACTGGAGATCTTGCAGTAGAACAAGTATGTCTACAAATTATGAATATCAACACTCCCTGCAGAGGAACTTTAATATCCATAAATTCTAGACCACATGTGTGTAATGTCTTATGGATTCAATAGTATGTTTATCCACACTTGGAGCCCTGTGAGATCCACAAACCAAACATCATCTTATACCATCTTTTTCTCATTCCTATTAGACATCTCTTAACATACTGCTCTTCCTTCAGGTTTGTTGAAACAGCATTTTCACGTTTTCATCCTCAACTGAATTTGTCCACAGCATTAATGTGAATAATGAAAGTGAAGAAATTATTGGTGATAATGATGAGGAAGCAGAAACCACTAGTTCATGGAATTCCAGGTTGGAATAGTGTACCATTCTCTGTCTCTTCATATGTATTGATGACTGATATGCTGTGACTGAAAGTAAATGTGAAATTGCATGTAACGATTGTCAGTATCATGTCTTTGGGTTGTTTTTGAGTCTCACCCAGTGACCTATAGCCTAGAATTACTCATACAACCAAAAAAAGTTTTTGAAGTTAAGATTGCAAGTATTTATTTGTAGTGTGTGTCTTCCCACGTGGAATGATGAAGGTGCCAAATACCTAGGGGTTGGAGGTGGTTGGGAATAGGCGATAAGGAACATATTTCTTACAGGAAGGTTATCACAGATTAACACTTTGCTGCAGGTACAGATGGATGTCTCAGCCAAAAGACTGCAGTTAGTGTGTATTAAAAACAGAATAAATGCTAAAGCAGCAAAGTGTTAAAAGTTATTGCATTAGTGAAATGTAATAGACTGTTAAGTAGCAAGGTGGATGCAGGTGTGGAGCATTCATCGACCAACAGTGTGTACCACATTATATGTAACTTACATTGTATGTGACATGTAATATAAGGCTTGACCCAGTAGCAACATAGATCTTTATCAGGCCTTAAATCATACATTGTGACAGAAAGCAAGCCATGAAAATACATGTGTTTTTTCTAACTCTTCAACATTTAAAGCAACAATGAAATGTTTAATAAGACTGGATCGTCCATGGCTTGTAGTGATGAGAATCATGAGGGTGTATCTAGAGGTACCTCAAGGTAGGAAATTTAATTGGGGCATGGACCCATTTTGTTCAGCATTTTGAGTGCTCAGATTTTTTATTTGTTGTTATTTTGTTCTCTTTCATTTGTCAGAACTTAAGCATAGATTGATTGGTTTGCCTTTATACATATAATCAGAGCAGATCTAAAGACACTTTGAGGTGGTGAAAGTTGTTTTTGGTTTGGGTTTGGTTGTTTTTTTTTCCAAATTTCTGGATTGGCTTGCATAGAGCACAGATTTGTTTGAAGTTCAAAGGGTTGGGATGGGTTTTGAGTTTTATGTTAAGGTTTGTTGTTTATAAGCCGTAAGAAGTTCTATCTTGTCTCAGCATACACTGTAAGTGCTTAGATTTTATAGTTTGACATGATTTTAATCTAGGCCTCATTTAACTCCTGTGATTTGCTAAGAAAGACATTAACAGTTATACATATAAATCTTGGCCAATTGTTGAATGGAGTAGTTAATGGAATATTCTGCCGCTGAGCATGAGATGTCTGTGATTGGTTACCCCGAGATTGTAAGAAACTTTCCAGTTGCTATTGTGGACATCATACAACAGAAGATCCTCACAGAATAGGCCATCGTCATACAAGTGTTTCAGCATAATCCTCCGCAACTTGATATGAAGGCTGGGACCTCAGTTTGATCATGACTGATAGTGTTTTCCACATATTGCTTTCTGTGGAAAATCTTGATCAGCTTAGAATTTGCATTTGACTAAACTTTTTGTAAAAGTCTGTGGTGCACTCATTTTTCTGCTAAGTAATGTTTTCAGCATTTTAGAGCCGTATGTTCAGAAAATTATTTCCCTGTGTCTGTAGTAAGATTTACAAGCTAGTGATATCGCACAGCAAATGTCATAACTTGTCCTTTGTGATCTTTAGTGCAAATCTTGTGAAGAATTCCTCCAAAGAAACCCAGACCAGGTTTGTAAACTCCACTCTAAAGATATTTATTGGCCTCTGTTTTGTTCTTGGAGAGGAATTGTTTTCTTATTCTGGTCATCATTGGTCTCAAGTCTGTTCACATGAGGCATTAAAATTCTCCTGTGAATGGGCTTTACATAATTGCATTTATAATTATTTCATGTTTCTTTCCTGACTTTGAAACTGACATAAGTATTGACTTGAATGGTTCATATTTCCTTGTTACCATTATTCCTTTGAGGTGTGATCCAAAATGTGCCCAGACGTTACCTATAAAACCTTGTAGACTTACTCCCGGTATTACATTCCTCCATTATCTTCAAAGTAGTCTGTTATAGAGTCTGCACAATGATTTCAGCACTGCTACCCAGTGTAGGAGTGTCCCTGGAGGTCTTTATGTATCAGCAGGTCAAGCACAATCTGCAAAATCCACCTATATCTCCTCTTTTCACCCTTGGAAAAAGAAGACATCACATGGAGCTGTCAAATGGTCATGGTCGACTCTCACTTTTGGGATTATGAGGCAGTTGCATGATTGACTGCTGCACCATGTCAATGTATCAGTACACTCTCCTTCAAAAGTTAGGCAGTTTTTGGCTTCAGATAAAATGGCCCTTGTCCCTCACCTTCCAGATTTTGCTCCATGTGATTTTTTTTCACTTTCCAAAGATGAAATTTCAGCAAAAAGGAATGATATTTGAAATTACAGATTAAATATAGGCAGAATCGCAAATGTTGCTAGACATACTGATACATACAAATTTCTGGGGATGCTTCTAGGTTTGGCACCTGCGCTGATATCATTGCACTGACTTCCAAATGGTTTACTTCAAAGATGATGTAAAAATATAATATCCTGATAAGTTTATGAGCTGTAATCAACACAGTCCTGGGATTTTGAATTGCACCTTGTAATGTATGCTGATTATAACTGTCAACTCATTGTTGATTTATACATACAGAAATTTATTTATATTACATGTAGTTTATGCATATTTCTCATACCTCCTTTGTTGCACTTCCAAGAGTCTGTCATCAGTTTGTCTACCCATTTTCCAAACAGTTTTTAATCAGCACAAATATCAAATCATGAAATTGTTATTTCTTCGGCTCCAAGGTATATCATTATAACTTCTTCACCCCTAAGTTTCCTGTCCTTTGTAACACACTCTCTGTAACATGATGAAATGCCATAGTCAGTATGGGTCTCACTGGGTAATTTTCAGCTCAACCTTCAAGGCAATAAATGATAAGATAGAGCAGTCCAACAATGTGGAGAAGTTTTTCTCCTCTTTCTTCTTTGAGTCATTTCAGGTATAGGACTGTCACACTCAAATCTACCTGATTTCACAAATTCCGTGACATCCTAACTCTGAAATAGATAAGATTTAATGTGACCAATCTCAGAATGGTATTTTAACTTCTTAAGGTAAAGATCATGCAGGGCTTGTCATGTATAATAACAAGTTTAACAGTGAAATATGAAATGCCTCATTTTCTGACTTTCAGTTTTGAACCCAGTTCATGTGATATATGTCTAAAAAGGAAAATGGCACATAGCAGCCAAAGTTTAAAATCATTTAGGGCTACACAAGTTCAAAGGAACATGGAAAGCTTCACTTTCCAAATCCCAACACTTTATCATCTTTTCCTGTTTGGACAACTTGAGCAACATTTCTTGGAAAGAGACCGGACTGTCAACCATAATCAGAGGTGAACATTCCATTGTGTTTTAACTCTCATGATTATTGGTTCATTTCAGGAGCCAGAAGGACTTGCTGAATCATGAGAGAGAAAAATTGATGAAAAAACTGATTGAAGCAGAGATGGATGGACAGGCTGCAGCCCAACAGGTAGGGTTGGTGCCACAGTTTAGAAATATAAGAGGACAAAATTAATGCCCCATTCTGAAAGTGGACTGAAGAAAATGTGAAAAATGTGAATGAAATGCTTTCCCAAGGCACCTACAACATGATTGTGATTGAAAATTGAACTTATCATCTCTTGGTCTTGAATTCAATGCTGTAACCAGTCAGCTTTGCTTCTCCACAACATACATAGTATATAATACATATAATATATAATACATATATAATATCAGATTCATGGATGATTGAGGGAAATGTGAACACAATTGTTTTCCCACAGTGTGTTTGATATACCACTGAGGATATTAGATGCCTGACATAATGATTCTGTGTCCACTGGGACATGCTAATGAGCAAATTCTTTTTCATTATCATTTCATGCAGGTCAGAGATCTGAAAGAGATGATGCGGCGCCTTAAGGATGAGAACCGCCTGACTTCCTCTGAGCAGGTCAGAATTGCCCGGCAAAAGGAACAATTCTTAGAGACCATGGCAGACTTCGAGGCCACCAATCGTACATTGCGTCGCTTGCTGCGAGATCAGCATCGCATTGAGGCTTCGGGTTTGAGACTCAGTGAGCAGAGGGATGTGTTGATGAGAAAACTGGCAGATGCTGACATGATAAACGAGGTTAGTCATTTTGTTCCGTTGTTTATTCGAGATAAGCATTAACATCCCTGTGTAGCACTATATGGTTACATCAGAGACAAAACCTGACTTCCTGACAAATCTTGGACAAGGGGGTGCCTTTGAAACTTTTGTCTTTGAAAATTTTTCCCAAGGAGAAATCTATCGCTAGTGAGATTTGGACAGTAGACCTTTTTCTTCAAGACACAAGTGCTTTATTTCCCAGCTGGGATGTCTGCACATAATGAGTTTTATTGTCATTGGTAAAGATGTAGCACACACATGCAACTCTTGAAGAACTTCACAATACAAGCAATTGAAGAGTGCCTTTCCAAAACTCAGTATGAGGTCTCCAAATATTTTTGAAATAAAGGGAAATAACATTAAGGTATTTGCTCTTTACACATATTTTCATTTACTGTTAAATCATGTAAAATTTGAAGGAGTGCAGATTTTGATTAAGTTTTGAAGAATTAACATAGAAATGCATGTTTGAGAACACCACCAACTCATTTTTTGATGGAAAAACACTCTTCTTTTTCATGCAATGTATTCCCCTGCAATGCAACTGAACTCTCTTTCAGTATGGTAATTTCTTTCTGGTTGAACACGCGGAAAAATCTTATGAGTAGTTTCCCTGATATAACTGAGATAAGTACCTTGATGTCATAGCCGGATATAGAGTTAATTTTATCCACCTTTTGGGATGCCACAAATACTGTTAACTCAATGGTCAAGTATTTAATCATATTTTTGACTAAATAAGCACTTTTCAGATATAGCTTCTTTCTGAATATATTTCTTCACATGCTTACTTGTTCATGGAAACCACATTATCACACTGTGGACAGTTCTGTAAAGACCCAGCTGCCTGATATACCTTGCACCTGCTTCCTTACTTCTTCCTCCACCTATTTCTGATAGCTTACATAACCTTCGACATATGAACAAGAAAGGAAGCAGCACTACAAATAACTGCAATTTTTTCCAGTGTTGTGATCCTGCAGTTCCTGACTGTATCATGGAAATGTAATTTAAGATTTGATGTTTTCGTACACTCTGCATTTCATAATGAAATGTTACCTCTATGATGAAATTCTGCCTTGTGTTGGAGGCTTCATCTTACGTGGCATTAGTGCTGACTAATACTTTGTGGCTGGAGGCAGCCCTAAATGTTGGTATTCAGTACTTATGAAGGGGTGTAACTTTGCACATGGATTTGTCAGAGAGATGGTGGTAAGTGTGAGATTAGTCCACTCGATGTCTACTGATGTGTGTATCTCTTTAACAGAGAATGCGAAACCAACTTCTAGACTGTGAAACATTGATAGCTGACCTCAGGAACCAGCTGCGTGTTGAGAAGGTCAGTCTTATCTCTTACACTTGGGCTGGTATAGAAGTGGTCTTGCTTAGAGACAATATGAACTGCTAGTATAGACAATTTGTCTTGTATTGAGCTTCATGCCATGAGATATTGGCAACTGTAATATACATATCATGCAGTCAGTCAAAGTGAGTCGTATGTCACTAAACTTGGAGCTGAGCTTTCAGGCTTTGAAGATGACTTGAGTTACCCAGTATGAAAATTTTTGTTTTTTAGCAGAAATAGAAAAGAAAATCATTTCTTGCTCAAAAATATTGATTTCAAGGGTGAAGTGCCAGTAATTTTGGATTAACCTGACTCTTTGTATGTCAGATTAAATAACTTTATGTAGTGTAAACTTGTTCTTTAATTGCAGTTTTCTTTGACTTTTTTTTTCCACTGGAGGAGGTTACTCCCAATCACTTTCGCATAATGAGAGTATTGCTAGAGCAACAATATTTTTTACCTGATAAAAGTACACACATTAATAAGCATTTGTTTGAAACTAACATGATATGAAATCAACTTATACCATATTTTGACTGGTTACAAGGCATATGACTGGATATTTATTGTGAATGGTTAATAGACCTAATAATTTGTTTCTCTGCTTGTATAGTTCCTTTGGAATCATTTAAGTTCTTTGTTTTGTAAGGTAGGTTTGCAGGCCCAAAAAGTCCATAACATTACAATACTAAGTGTCTGGTCCTCAAAATTTCCTTAAGGATATTTATTGACCATTAGTGTTTTGCTCTGTTGCTGATATTTACTAACTTGAAGTTATGCTATGTCAAACTTAGGTGAAAATAAGAAAATTCATTGCTTTTATTTGAATCTTTACAGTTCTTTGAGTTTTGAATTGTGTATGGACACTCTAATCTTTGTGTTTTTATGGTTTAGGAGGAACGTCTAGCCATGAGCAACTTGCAAGGATCACTAGAGAGCACAAGAGGTCACCTTCAGAAGCAGCTGCGGACAAAAGAGGCTGACTGTAACAGACTAGATGTTCAGATAAGAGTACGTATGTGGGACTTGTCATAGACTAATCTTAATTAGTCAGTTGCAACAAAGCTCAATTCCCGTTTCAGAAAAATGTGAATGTAAATAGTAATGTGATTGTGTCATCCGATCTTGTTTCTGAAAATAAAAGATGCGTTAGCTAATTAAAGACAATACAACAGCCAGTCAGATTCCNGGTTATTCCACTCGATGTTTACTGATTGTGTGTATCTCTTTAACAGAGAATGCGGAATCAACTTCTAGACTGTGAAACATTGATAGCTGACCTCAGGAACCAGCTGCGTGTTGAGAAGGTCAGTCTTATCTCTTACACTTGGGCTGGTATAGAAGTGGTCTTGCTTAGAGACAATATGAACTGCTAGTATAGACAATTTGTTCTGTATTGAGCTTCATGCCATGAGATATTGGCAACTGTAATATATATATATCATGCAGTCAGTCAAAGTGAGTCGTATGTCACTAAACTAGGAGCTGAGCTTTCAGGCTTTGAAGGTGTCTTGAGTTATCCAATATGAAAATTTTTGTTTTTTAGCAGAAATAGAAAAGAAAATCATTTCTTTGTTCAACAATATTGATTTCGAGGGTGAAGTGTCAGTGATTTTGGATCAACCTGACTCTTTGTATGTCAGCTTAGATAACTTACGTAGTGTAAAATTGTTCGTTAATCGGAGTTTTCTTTGAATTTTTTTTTCCTCTTGTCGAGGGTTGCTCTCTATCACTTCAACGACTATATCTTGAGCCAGAATATTGCTAGAGCAACAACAGTTTTTCGTGATAAAAGTACACACTATGAAACTAACATGATATGGTCAAAACTCAACTTATGCCATATTTTGACTGGTTGCAAGGCATATGACTGGATATTTATTGTAAGTGGTTAATGGACCTAATAATTTGTTTCTCTGCTTGTATAGTTCCTTTGGAATCATTTAAGTTCTTTGTTTTGTAAGGTAGGTTTGCAGGCCCAAAAAGTCCCTAACATCAAAGTACTAAGTGTCTGGTCCTCAAAATTTCCTTAAGAATAGTTGTTGACCATTTGTGTTTTGCTCTGTTGCTGATATTTACTAACTTGAGGTTATGCTATGTTAAACTGAGGCGAAAATAAGAAAAATTCATTGCTTTTTTTTGAGTCTTTACAGTTCTTTGACTTTTGAATTGTGAATGGACACCCAAATCTTTGTGTTTTTATGGTTTAGGAGGAACGTCTAGCCATGAGCAACTTACAGGGATCATTAGAGAGTACAAGAGGTCATCTTCAGAAGCAGCTGCGGACAAAAGAGGCTGACTGTAACAGACTAGATGTTCAGATAAGAGTACGTATGTGGGACTTGTCATAGACTAATCTTAATTAGTCAGTTGCAACAAAGCTCAATTCCCGTTTCAGAAAAATGTGAATGTAAATAGTAATGTGATTGTGTCATCCGATCTTGTTTCTGAAAATAAAAGATGCGTTAGCTAATTAAAGACAATACAACAGCCAGTCAGATTCCTCTGACAAGAGAAAAGTAGAGAGTGGAAGTAATGATTGTAGGAGTTGCAGGTTGTGAATACTGGATGACTCTGCATGCATAAGAATTGAGAGATGTCCTATAGCTCACATAATATTTTGGATGAGAGCCTCAGGGGAGAATACTGGTAATCATTTAGGTTAAATAAACAAAGCATAATGAGTTTGTTGTAACCCTCTAATGACCATGTTTGCATACTGTTATGCTTGAGAGTGTCATTATGTCTGTGTTACTTCAAACAGTTAAGTCCTAAGTGAATGAAATGCCAGTGAACTGGTTCAAGATGGACCACATGTGATAAGTACAGTATGACCTTACAATCTCAAACATTGTGCCCTTAAAAAACTGGCAAGCCCATTGTATTGCTATGGTTTTGCATCTACTGTACACTGCATTCTTCCAACAAAGTCCAACACCGCACAAATTTAAGGCTATGGAGTGGTCTCTTAAGAATACCAGCTTACATGGTCCTACCATGGGGTTAAATCTGATGTCAATGTGATAAGACTGTTGTTAAAATCTGCAGAGTTTGGAAGGTCAATTGGCCCAAGAGAGAATCGAGAAGGAACATTATCAAGAGATAGCCAGTTCAGCCAAGGATAAATCTGACCGTGACAAAGAAGCTCTTAAGAAAGCCACAAGGTATGTTGTTTGATCTCTTAAATGTGATACACACCATATTCCTTGCAGAGTTTTATTGTTGTTGTTTTTAAAGTAAACTTTGTCTTGTGTTTGCATAACTGTTCCCTTGAATATCATAGTTGTCACAAATGATTTACCATTTAGGTCTGTTAATAAGTTTTGTGATAGAAAATTACCATCAGGGCATGAAAGGTTTCTATTCCCAGAGCTTTCAACTCGAGACTGAAGCTAAACAATTTGTTTCAGAGATCCCTTTCACAAGCTGTAATCCAGGTGCTCTTTATTTGCAATAACCCTTGAGGACAAAAGTGTTAGTGTCATAGTGTGTGTCATTATCAGCAGCATCCCTCACTTTCCTTGACCCCGCTTGCAAGCTTTTACAAAATTTGCAGATGAGAATGTTGAAGCTCGTCAAGACTTTATTGCATTTGTGACAAATTTCAAGAGTATTTTTGTTTTTTGCATATCCGGAATCCTCCCCTTACCTTCTTTGTGCTTAGAATGTCCATGCTTGTTTTACAATGCCAGAAGGATGCCTAGAAAAGTGTTACATGCTGTATAGTTTTAGAGAGGCCAAGCATTCTTTTAAATTTCTTGAGCACACCTCCACCCAAGCATGCAAAGTTTCTGCTTTTGTCTTTAGGCCATGTTGTGCTGTTGCATCCCATGATCAGAAATGTGCATGGTATCCAACAAGTGGTGGACTTACAAATAAATTGTCATTAATGTACAGGTATAACAAAAAATGCTGTGGTGAAGCATTGCTGATGCATGAATTTCTGCTCTTGCATGCCATAGGCTCTCAAGAAATGCAGAGGTCCTTATCAGAAGAGATTTGAATGCTTTAGCAAATAAGAATCCATACTTATCCTGCTGACACATTCAACTACTCAGCTGACTTAGGCATTTAACAATACAAAGTTATAAATTTTGGCTTGCTGCTCTCAAAGATAGATCTTGATGGTGTAATAGGCTACAAGAACAGATCACATCTGTCATGTCTACATGATTTAACATTAGATTTGTGTTGACAAATAAGGTCATATACCACATGACTTTATTGGTGGTATATGATCATATGCTGTAGGTCAACACTGAGGATATACATAGAAGGTACACAGCAAGTGTTCTTCTGACTAGTGATATAACATATTGCTGCTATAGGAGCAGTTCCATTAACAAGAGGAAGAATATATTCATGTTTACTTTTGTTAAGGCTCGATAGCTAGCTGATGTAACAAGTACCAAATAATAGCTAGATTTTCCTACAGCATGACTGCATTTTGCTCCATTTATATGTATACGCTTCTTATGTTATTGGGTGGGCATTATTCATGATGAGCAAGGATACACTGTAGAAATGGAGTATTTTTTGCTATGATCTAATTTTCGCAAATTTATGAGTTTAGCTTGACTAGCAGAATTTACTTAATGCGAAAATAGTTCCATTCAAGAGTTTTCAAAAGGGCTTACCAAGAAAGCGTGGTTATTTCCATTTACTCTCCCTCGTCGTGTGGACATTGTCGTTTATTGTATGTTTTTCTATCAGTTCGAAGCAGGATTGCCAGTTTAGCGATTTTTCTTGTGAAAATTAAATTCTCAAGGAAACCCATATCTGACTTTTTGCGAAAACTAGATCCTTGTAAAGAAAACCATTTCTCCATTTTATATGTATAATTTTTTTATTCATCATGCCTAATGATATTATTAGGAAACTAGTGCTTTATCAACATTTTATTTTATATTTATTGATGCTTCATGTGTTCCTTTAATTCCAGTCAGTGTTGACAAACATATGTGTGCCAACCTCATGTCATAAAACTGTCTCCTTAACTTCAGAGTTACTGCATGCCATTCAATCCATCCCCTTTTCCCTCTTTTGCATGTGCCAACCCTTACACCCCTCCTTCCTTATGTAACATCCTAGTTTGTGCCTTGCATGTAAAATTTCAAGAGTATTCCAAGCTGTGTGCATGTTCTCATTCCTTCTGTATATCACACAGTGAAAGTCAAAGCCTGTAGATTTGCATCGAAAACATCATGCATGCTTCTGAACATGATTTTCATTGAGATTACATTTCTTAGTCAGATTCAATCTATTGCACACTGTCGAGATTAAATTCATGTCTTTATATAATGAAAACATTATTATGATATAGGTAATTTCTTTATCTCTCCGAACTTTTGTATTTTACCAAAGATTCTTGCATAGTGATTTGGAATATCTGAAACTTCTAAAAGCCTTTTGAACGTGGAGCGCTGTTTATGCTTTTAACATACATTATTTTTATCATGGTTCTGAAACTGGATGGATATCCAGTACAGGACATGTCGTCATACATGCTGTGTCCTACATTTTCGTTTGTTGGAGTGTTTTCCATTGATATGTGTGTGTTGTGAATTTCCTCATCTCATATGTGTGTACTTTGGGTTGCCATGCTTCACATATATGTGTCGTTTGTTAGTTCACATACTGTATTCATAATATGAGTGGTATTGAGTTTGCACTATTATGTGTGTTCGCACCCACCTACCTACCTGTGTGTCACCCCTCACCATAACCAGGGCACAGAAAATACGTGCAGAGAGGTTAGAGGAAGAGCTGAGTCGTGTCACCAAGCGACTGGCAGACTTGGAGTGCCATGGTTCAGAGCAGACGGCACGTTTGTCCTCCACGAACTCACGAATGGAGAGTTTGATCAAGGAGAAGCAACTGATGTCGGATGAGTGTGACCAGTACAGGGCGTGAGTGTGGTTATTTCCCCTCCCCCAATCCTGAGGCCTGGGTTATATCTCAGTTTCTTGCAAGGGCAAGGGTTTTGTGAATGGGTTCTATTACATTAGAGCTAATAATAACAATAAATATAATAATAATAATGCTGTCTATAAGTATTAAAATGTCTTCAGTTTAGAGCATATTTTGGTCTTTCTTTGGCATTGGCTAGTCAACAGCTCAAAATTGGCAGTTCTGTGAGTTGCAGGTGACGAAAATAGAGATGAACTGAAAATAATGTTAACAGTTATCACACCTAGGCACACTTATTAACATCACATGCAAGAAGTGGGTTTGCAAAATGAGAACTTCAGGTTATCTATCAGTTTAAGGAACATGTCTATAAAAAGGACAGATGTTGCTCTGAAACATCTCTCTTTACCTGTATGGAATCTTTATTTCAGCTTGCTTGAGTATACATATAGTCTGCTTGGCTCTTGTAATTTCTTTGAAATGTGTATCTACTCCTGCATGCCATTTGTAAGTCTCTCAGTGAAATTATCCTCCCTGTCTTTTATAAGAGAGTTACAAATCAATAATTTCAGTCAATGGCTGGTTTGATATTAAGGTGACTGATGACAAAGAATTACCTGATTTGAAATCCCAGTGATTGTAATGCAGTCTAATTTGTAAAGTAAAAGAATAGTTTATTTCAGCCTAACAGTTTGAAAAGCAGAAAAATACAGTTTAGAGGTTCCAAATAACTTTTTATATAATGTGAGGCATATGTGCATTTCATAATTAAAGGAAGGGAAACTTACTTTTATTGATACATTTCATAGCAAACTTGTGTTTTTGGAGATCTTGGACATCTGAACTGATTTTGTGAATCATAGTACATGATACTGGATTGTGAATTTTACAAATGTAAGTGCACTGTTGGTCAGAATATAGAAACTAATCGTAAGACATAATAATATTAAAGTGTTGCAATCTTAATGAGTATCAGATGTTGAGCAGCATGAGTACAATGAATTGTTCCCTGAAACAGAAAGTTTTGGGACAATGTTCCTTAAAGAAATGTAATTTGCAACAATTTTTTATACCTGCTGATAGCTCTATGTTACTAAATTTTAAGGCCAGAGTTAAAGAAAAACGTGTAAAAAAATCCAGCTTTAAACGTGTAAAAAATCCAGCTTTAACATTCTATGAATTCTATTATTGATCTGACTGATATAATCATAAGTTAATCATCCTCTCATCAGTTCCCTGACCTCCCCCCTCCTTTCCATTTTTTTTTTTCTTTTGTGAGACTGCATTAGTCTAAGTTGAGCCATACATGGATCATCTCTCTTAGGTCACTAGGATCTTGTAACTAAGTGTTTACCCTTATACCCTGCACCACTTGAATAACATTGCATATCACCCAGTGTGTACAGCCTAAGACACTTTTTTATCACCAGTACCCATTGTATTAATACTCGTGTAGTATGTCTCATCATTCAGTGAAAGCCCTTCTCATTCCTTAAGTCTTTTAATGCTAAGTCTCTAGCTTGTCAAAAGCAACAGGTGGTAGGAGTGCATTTCCTTATCTTATTGCCTTGCCAGGCTATTTGCCAACTGACCACTTTGATACCTAATGGTTCAGTCCATCATTCACCCTCAGAGCTGGGAAGGATGTGGCAAGTCAACTTGACTGTCACATCATTTGTAATTTGTAATCAGCTGAATCAACTGTGATCAACTGAATCAGCCTGTGGCCCCAGAGAGAGTAGTGCTCTTTCATGAGCAATGGTATCAGGGGGTCTAGAGATAGGCTTATTGCTCCCCTTACCCTCACCATTGCCCATTCCAAGTGTTCAGACTTAACCATTTACTCAGCGTTCAAGTCCCTCATAGGCCCACAGTATACTTATGGATAAATTATGCTCAACTTCATTCCCAGATTATTGCTGAAGCTGTCATAGTTTTCTTTTGTGCAGGCAATGTAGAATAGTTTTCCCTCTTTTTTTTTTTTTGTTTACAAACACTAACAGTCTTTCTTGTCAGCTTTTAATTTGTATTTGAGCTTAATTTATTACACATGAAAGAATATTAGATTAGCATAAAAGATAGAGGACAAGGGTAGTATTGCATGATTGACAACAAATATGAAGACAGGTTTTCTTCCCAAGATAACCCCAGTGCAAAAACTGCTCTTGCGCTTCTTTATTTTTCATTAAATGATCTGCAAATTCCATTGGTTTATGTCAAAGGAAGGCTGGTCAGTCTTTTTCTTCATGTTGGTGACAGTCCTGTGTTTTTGTGTCGTCCAGGAGAGTTGCAGAACTAGAGGCGCTGGTTGATAGGATTGAGGAGAATGCCAAGTCCCAGAACGAGGCACTGACTGCTCGGCTGCATGAAAAAATGACTGAGAACACCAACCTTCGACTGGAGACTGAGAGGCTAAAGGTAGGACAAACATTTTTCATGACACGCATTGATAAAGATGAAAGCACAGCAGATTTAAAAGTCGGACTTGCTGTCTGTCTTGTTTTGTCAGACTCATTTCATCCAACTAACAACTTCTGGATTTCCTGAAATAATACAATTGATTGCAAGGCCGCACACCTTGTAATTTGCCAACACAAAAGGAATAATTGTTTGCCGGGTATAAAATCTAGTTCAGTTAGCTTGTAATTGATATTATAATGGGTTTAGCTGTGACTTTAGAATGGTCGTTTTGTTTTCTTCTCTTCATTTGTTCATACCCGTTCCCCCCCTACTTTCAGAGCTTTATAGAAGCAAATTTTTTTTTATAATTCTTTTTTCATTTGCTTTGCATTAGTTTTAGAGGAAGTGCATGAGTATAGCATCTTTACGTTTTCTTTTTTTTTAATATTTTTTCCTGCAAGTAGTCTGGGATAAAAGCTTAGCATTTTTTATAAGACTAGTTGACTAATATCACTATCTAATGGCTTTTAAAGACAGCTCATGGCTGATGACTGTCTGCATCATGTATGAGAGCAAGGCTTTGTTACCTTTTTGCTTTTCACAAAGGAAGGCAATACAGTAATTGTTCCTTCCCTCTCCCCTACCTGACTCTGATGTTGTATACAATTAATTTCTATCACGAGTGATACTGATTACATATATAACTAAGCTGCAGAGAAGGAAGAAGTGCAAGGATGGTAACAAAATTATACCTTTCACCACTGCATTAGAGGGAATCTCTGTTGAATCTTCATATGCTTCAATTTTGAGCAACTGTTTCACAACTGGTACTTATTCGTGATTATTTTGAATATTAGGAGCTCAAGTAAAAGCAGATTATTTTAGAGAGATAACAGATTTGCCTATCACGACCATAAACAATGAAATATTCAGAAATGTAGGAAATGCTTCTAGTTTGCTATAATTAGAACAACGATTTGTAGCTTACATTTTTTTGTAGAACAATTGGGAGCTTTCTTGACAGCAGGTTCCTCAAGGGGCTAATAAATAATGACTCTTCATTCACTGTCATGCCCTGCTCACCTGCACCATGAACACATGGAATTGATTGGTGCACAGACTGGGTGAACACAGCCTCTGACCAATGCCACAGATGCACAATATCTTTAGCATTTCATCTTTATCCTGCTTTTCTTCTTCTCTCTCTTTGTTTTGCGACCCTTTATACATCGATTCTTGAATATAAGTGGTCAGTCATGTGACTTATTTGTGTTTTTATGGTTGTGTTAGTAGTCTTTGAGTAGCCTTCAAGTCCAGCACTGCAGTATAGTTCCTTGTTGTGAACTTTTACCCCTATCTGTCTGTGCAGGCCATATTCTCTTTTCTGTTATTGCAAGTCTTCAGTCTCTGGGACCACTTATTCTTCTTGTTCACTACTGCTAACAACACACACAGATACGATCTCCTGATGAACTTGATTGTTGACTGTAGATTCTCCCTAGGTCCATGAAGCTTGTCCTGAGATGAAGTCTTGCTTGGCCACATTTATTCCTTCTGGGAATTTTCTGGGGCTGATGTATATTATTTCTGATTAACACCAAATTTAATTTATTTATAGCATAGATCAAGCGCCAAATCATATGGGTGGTTCTAACTTTCACCAGTTCCAGAGTTTTTCAGGTCTGCAGTATTTCTTTTATTGTTGCTGTCATTATCTCCTTAAATCTTTTTTGAAAAGCAGCCATGGACAGGGTCTCAAGAGTTTTGATACACACTTTGCCACAAAATGGGCCAAGAGTTTTAAAAAAGTCTCAGTTATACAGCCAGAGAACCTTTGCTGAAATCCTCCCTTTTGGTCATCTACTGTCCTGAACTGGCCTTCTTTCAGGAAGTCCAGAACTGTTCTTCTTATAGAAAATCAAGGTTAGGTCTCTTCTCCCTAGTCTTTGCTTCTTTTGTAATGGACTCTTTCATTCCCATTTTCCATCTCTTCCACTGTTTCTCTTTCAACCTGATAATCTGTTCTCCTCTGTCTGTGCTGCTTTCAGTCTTTTTCCACTTCTGTGCTCTCTTTCTTTCTCTCTTAGTTTCTTTCTTCTAAATCTCTAAGTTTAGCTTCCACATCTTCAGCTGTCTCAGCTGACCTTCTCTTCTTTTCCATTTGTCTTCCATTCTTTCACTTCCTCTTACTTTTTTTGTGTTTTTCATTCCTATCCATTATACCTTCCCTTGCCTTCTTCCCTCTCCCCATCCCACCAAAACTTTGCACCCACCTTGCACCCTGACTCTGCACAACCACTACTCCTTGGTCGTATGCAGAACTCCCTCAACTCTATGGAGAGTAAGATGAAACAATCAGAGGAAGATGTCCAACAGCTGAGAGGGACGGTCAAACAGTATGAAAAACTGGTGGATGAATATAAGGAACAGGTACAGTCAAGTACTTTTGGTTTCGGTGTGGCAAGATATTAAGTGTGATATCTTATTAACATTTTGCCGTACAAATCTCCTTACAACTGATCTCCTTACAGTTATACAGAGGAAAAACCAAAGGTGCCAACATTTAAGAGTTCCCAACCTGTCAAGAGAATTTTGTGAGAGCACTGACCATTTAATGCCAAAGAATCAGTTAGTTAAGTGTTAACCCACATACTTGCAATTCTTATATTTTAACCATTCAGGGCCTAACTGCTAGTGGGGTTGTGTGACAGCTGATTTATAATTATAAGGAATGGCAAAGCCTGCATCTGGTGTCAGAGTTAGCCAGGCCTAGAGTCAGTGGATGAATTTCATTGATTTTTGACTCTCCTGTTCCACCTACACAAGTTTAGACAGCTTCATTTCCCTGCCACTACCCCTCCCCCACCTCCCCCAAGACCAAAAAAAACCCAAAAAACAGCCACACAACTGGTCATTTGAGAACTCATGGTCATTTTGGGTAACTTTCAAAAAATATTTCCTCACATATTTGGCACCTCTGGTTTAGGTGAAGACTGACATTGGAACATTATTCTGCCCTCTATGTATTTTTATAACACTTCTTTCTGGCCATGTGGTTGTTGCTATATATAATATTAAAGCCTTAGATACTGAGGTGTTAGAAATTGCTTGATAACTGTCTGCCTGAGTTCACAGGAGATTTGTTTGTTATTATATGGAAATACATGAAAATTCTTTTGCCTCAGACCTTATGTTCTCAATATAATGTGGAAAGAGACATATCAAAAGTTTTCATTTTACCAAGGCAAGAGTTCATAGTGAGGTTTTGTGAAATATCCCAATATTGTTTTTCTTTGTAACATCCTTTTTTTCTTTATTTCTGTACTTTTAACACTTTGCTGCTGCTTTGCCAGTAGTCTTGCGTTTCACCAAATTTTCCATTGCTGCTGAAATCTCTACATATCCTGGTATCAGTAAGGCCTAACCTAAGGGAGGATTCTACGAATCATTGTGTGGTGGGTAGCAAATTCATGGTTACCTTCCTTTGAGCAAAAGTAAGCAGTTAGCACATTTCCACACAATTTCCAAACCATTGTCTGGAAAAACATGAAGAATACTTTGGCAGCAAAGCGTTAACTTCAGGTTTGAATCTCATGTTAATAAAGTCTGATAGATTATCTCTTGTTTGGTGTTGGTTTATAGCATTTATCGGTTCCTTGTAAACAGTTGATCATCATAGCCTTTGGTTTATGTTTATTATCTGAATATGGCAAAAGAAAATTCACACCTCTTTTCTGAATATTGACTCATCATTACTTATTTCTCATGATACTTATTTTTTTGTAATGCTTCTGTCTTTCTCCATAATCCTATCATTATGGATATATGCATCTTAGATGTGAGACATTATTTATTATCCCTATGCGTTTTATCCTTAACACTTTGCTGCTGCTACATATGTGTCTTGCACACCAAATTTACCATTGCTCCTGAAAGAGCTATACATCATAGTGCCAGTAAATCCTGAAAAATGGATAATATCCAAGAACCTAATGATGACTTTTAAACCATCGTCTGGAAAACTATACTACGGCAAGAAAGTGTTCAGGAATGTAGACCACTTCTATCCCATTATCTCAGGGAATCCGTTGATTATATTTCTTTTGGGCCACTAGGTTATTTCCGTTAGAAGCCAAAATGCATGTAATTATCTCCCTTTCCAAACCAGGTTCTCAGGGACAGTTTCAGGTGGAAACCTGCACTGAAAGAAATTTTAGTAATGAAAACAGACACGTTTCTCATGGATTTGTATGACTGTTCTGCCTTTTGTTTCTGAATTCATGTTCTGTGTTTTGAAGGGGTCACAGAATCCTGTTAATTTAATAAAGCAGATTTCATCATTTTAAAATTTTCATTGAGTGGATTCTTAAACAGTCCGTAGGAGTTTTTGCATTAAGCAAGGCTGATTTGCAGGCTTTCCTGTGTTAATGTAGGAAATAGTACCTAAAGTTATTTCACTTGTTGTGAAGAAGGAGAATAGTCAAATAAGTTATATCTCTGGAGCTTTAATCATTCATTTCCTTGCTATTCCAATTATATTAAAAATTTATGCACGTATCTATGTCATGAGAGCAGCAGTAATGAATCACTAGAATCAGTAAACATGGTGCATGGAGACCTGTACAGACTTAGTATAAAGCTGTTGTTATATTTAATTTCATTGGTATCTTATATTTCATAGTTCTGAATTCAAATGCATTTTTTTTTACAGAATTTTCTTTTCAGCCCTAATCATTCTTTAATGATAGTTCATTTTCCAAACTGAGAGCACATTCTAAAGTTACTGTCATCTTAGAGTAAATTACACCATTTCTTTCAGAAAGTTAGAAGAAGTATGCTTACAAATGGTAGGATAGGGGAAGAAATATTCAAAATACAAAAGCAAACAGAAGAACTTAGAAAGAAACAAAATTATGAAGAATTCTCAATACAATAATATCCACCCCACTAGTCTTGGTCATCTATTCCTGAACCAACACCAGCCGATTTCTTATACAGCATAACCTTGTATCCTCAAGTCCAGTATATTCCTAATTTATCTTACTTTGTGCAGCAATTTTGTATATTGAAGGCCAATCTAATCCTCACACAACATAATTTGACATGTAACAATTTGACTTTTTGTATTCTGAATGCTGCCAGATCTATTGGTTTCTGAGAGAAAGTGATTTTGTTGTTTTGTGGACAAGAAGATACAGGCAAAGGGTAAACTTGTGAGAAACACTACTCATTATCACAGCTGCCTGAGGCTTCAGTTGTCACATTTTGGTTTCACAATATGAGCCTTTCACCATCAATAGAAACATGTATGTTATAATGAGAGCATGTCACCCAAATTTAAGTCCATGCTGCGATGTTAATATTATTGGCCATTAAACTGTAAGTGACAATTTATTTGCAATACATGTATTTTCTTTCTGTCTATTTCCACACACTCATTATGTTTCCTCAGGAATTTTTGGAGAATTGTCAATTTTTCTTAAGACATAATGTAAATGCTATGTAATTTGATAGGATAGAAGTTTTATGTCGCCAGTACAATATTCTTGTCATGAAGATGGAAACTTTCAGGGGGTTGAATTATTTCACAATAAAAGTATGAATTTTAATGATGGGGAAAAGAGTGGACATATCCAGTCTTTAACTTTTTTACTAAATTTTTAAGACCGTAATGAGTTAACCGGTAATGGAAGATAACAGTGGGCTGATTCATCTCATGCCCATAATTAAATGCCTCCCACACCCCATCTGTAATCACATTTGCTCACCATACATCTTTTTTTATCATGAAGAACTTCTCTTTCTCATCATAACTCGTCTGTATGTTTATATATCACTAGCTACATCCCTCTATGCTTTTCACCATGCCTTCCCAGGAATTTTTGACTGAGGTCTTTGTTTTTCAAATTTACAAATTTACATCATTCATGTTTCCTTTTCCTGAAGTTTTTCACTGTTATATTTAATTCGTTGTCTGTGTACCTTTATGTAAAGCTTTGCCCACTTATCATTGCATTTCCTTGAAATGGCAGAGATGTGCCCACACAGTAAGCATTTCTACATTTGACATCAAATGATTTCATTCAGCATGGGGAGGTAGACAAAAGGGGTATTTAATATTCTCAGGCTCACAATGCTTATTATCTGTTTATCCCTTCAGTGATATAACTTTTAACATCAATATCTGTAATATGCCATCACTTTAATTTCTTGTCATATCACCGTACAGTTGATTTCATTGGTAAATTCTATTCTTGGATTATCCTTGTCTTCACTTGGTCAAAAATTATAAGAATGAATGACTTTTTTTTTTCGCCCGACCAATTTTTGCCATAAGATCCTCATGTGTAGTTTAATAGTCTGATACCTCCTCTTGACAAAGTGTTAATTTAGCTGCATGTAGATCTTAACTCTTTGAAACCAGATTCCAGGTGTAATGGGAATCTTCCCACTGCTGCTCTGCTGATTCCTGGTAAACCATGATTAATCCCACAGTTAGCTCTGAAGCTCAGGCACATGGGGCTGTATAACTCTATGGGCCAGGGCTCACAGGAATAGTGGTAGTGTACATTGAACCAGTTTGTCCAGAGTGTTTCAGTGAGTTTCTCCTGATGTATGATCATTGCAGGCCAGTCGAGTGAGGAGTGAGGCAGATGAGAGTTTTGTCAGGCTGGAGGAGCAGGCCAGAGAGAAAGAGAGAATACAGAGGGAGGGAGAGCAAGAGCTGGAGAAGGTGAGGTTCTTGTGAAATTTGCTTTTTGTTACTGAGCATTGCAGTGTATTCCAGGGGATGCCTGGAGGCCACATGAAGAAGAGTGGTGGAGTCAGAGATGGCAACTGCAGGAATTACATGGCCTAGGTTGGNGGGGGGGGGGGGAGTGGGAGCATAGAAGACAAGAGATTGGAAAGTTTTTCGGATATTTGTTGAAATGCCAGAAGCTAAGAGCTTAAGAAGAAGGCGGTTGATTCCAGTTTATTACAATTCTTCAGAAGCATAGAAAAGCTTGCGTTTTTTTAAAAAAAAAGTGCTACTTTTCATTGAAAGTGGAGGCTTCTTTCATCTGGGTAATATTGTAATTGATTGAAATTGCAGTTAAGTGGTTCAGTACATTTTCCTTTTGGCAGAGAGATGAGAATCGTAGCAGCAGTCTGATACTGAATATGATGTTGATCCTAAGTTTGTTTTTGTTGTCTTGTTTTGTTGAGGAAGAGAAAATCATTGTAAAAGTGAAAAGAGTTGGGTTTTAGACCACAAGAGAGCAGTTATATCATCCAGAAATTGGGTTTCAGTAAGGCTCAGAGGGAAGGTTATAAAATTAGAGGGGAGATTTATAGTAAGAACATATGAACTATTTTAGGGTTCTAGTGAACCATTTTATCTTCATGTTGTGTGTGAGATGTTAAAGTTTGTGAATGAAAACTCATATTGAAGGCAGGGAGTCTGCATACACAACAGAACTTAACTTTTATTTTTCAGGTAAAACAACGACTTCATCAACGTCTGCAAGAATTAGAGCCCTTGCCCGAGTTACTGCGGGCCACAGAACTGCGACTCCACGAGGCCAACGAAAAGATCCTGTCACATGAGAGAAGGAACTCAGAAAACACCAAGATGATAGCAGAGCTGACCGCTAAGGTATTGTTACAGAGGCAGATCAACTTCGCGTGGATCCTACTCTTCAGTGCCTTTCCAGAAGGGTCAGGCTGATCAGTTTTATAAATAATGATGTTTGAGAGGAAGGGGGGACACGTGATGATCTTAAACCAGATACTGATCACCAGTTTTTGTTTGCGTTTTAAGAAATAAACTAAACAAATGAATAAATACAAACTTTAAAATAATATAGAAAGAATTATTACAAAAATAAATAGATTTGACAATGATAAATAAATAAATAGATAACAAACAAACAAATGAAAATAGATTTAATAATTAGTAAAAATAGTGCAGACACAATGTAAAACATTGACTGAAAAAAACAAACAAGAAAGTAAAAATTAATTAATAAATGAAACATTCATGCAGTCTGATGTGTTATGCCATTATTATTTTTGTCAGCAATGTTGGTAGTGGTGGTTGTGGTAGTAGCAGTAATGATTTTACTGGTAGCAGCGTTCCTTCTTATTGGATAGCTATTGTAAGGTTGACATTGATGCAATCTGGAGCATATTCTGTGTTATTTTATCAATACCAGCAATGTTTCGAAATGCAACCAGCCTTGATTCATTTAATCATCAATAAAAAACATAACAGATCATAAAGAATCGGGCAGTGGAGATGCTCCATCTCATATGGTTTATGGTTTCTACTTATAATGAAGTTTTTGCATATATGCCTATAATATACAGTGCATATATACAGTAATATACAGTGCGTGTGTGTGGGTTCTCATGTGAGCATGCGAGTCTGTAAAATGATGTGTGTGTCTGATAGTAGTGTATGTACTGTAAAGCACCACAAGCTTTTCAGGGGTGAGGCACTATAAATATCTTAATTATGATTTTGACGACATTTTCTTACCTTAAACTTTTTGTCTCTGTTTGTTTCTAGCTGGAGTATAACCAGGACTCCCTGGACCAATATAGGAACAAATGTAATGACTCCCAGGATTCCAACCGCTCCTTACAGTCCAGATACGAGGGCTTGGAGAGGTGAGTTTCATCTTTATTGTAGTATTGCTGTAAATCCGGAAACAGACTGTGTCATCAGTTTTGTTTAGCTTGAACATCGAGCATCGACTTGTATCACTAACCCTTTCCTATTGAAGCAGTGGCATCTCTCCCTTGATATCTGCTCCCCATTGGCACTCTCAGAAATGCCACTCTAGATTTCAGATCATTGTTTTGTTGGAAGTAAAGCTTTTATATCATAACATCATGTTTATCTTTAGCCCATTTAATGTGATTGTCTCCAAGGTTTATGCAGGTCCAGCAGGATTATAATGAAATAGTGACTTAGTGTTTCCATCATGAAGAAGCTATTTGCTGTGTGTTTTCCTGGTTATCAGATCAGTTATTATTGCACTGAATAGCGCCTCAGAACCAGAACTGTAGATAGGTTTAGACTGATTTATTATAAGTAAAACCACTAATTTGTTGAACCCTCGGTTGAAATGTGAGAAGGAAAATGATGCTCATGGCTGGCTTTTCAGTCTAATTTAATCCTTGGAAATAATCCACATCCATAGGTAAAACACACATTCACTCAAAATCCAAAATAATGTTTACACATATCTGTATTATTCTTTTACCTGTATCACCCCACATAAATGATAAATTCACCAAGCCCTTTTCTTTTGATGGGGTGGTGGGGAGATGGGGAGGGGAACTCTGACCATTTGTAAATTCTGTGCAATCCAGTATCTGTGTCTGAGTGAATTCACTTATCCTATGTCATAAGGAGCGCATGGGCAATTGCAATAGTCAAAGCCAAAAGTTGCAGTGGACTGTACCAATTCAGTTTGGTATCACTCTCTTGTGTTTGGTTCAAGTCATACACTGTGCCATAAAAGAGCACAAATCTCATACTCTCCATTGTGTCCTTGCAGGCGACTCCGAGATCTGGAAGAACAGAATTCAGAGATGCAGAGCAGTCAGGCCAAATTACAGGAAACCGTTCATCAAGAATCGGTCAGTAGCCACATGTCAGAATTCCCCATATAACATCTGTTGTTTTTGATCCAGTATGTTTGTGATATGGAATGTTACACACATGTCACATCAGTGAAAGAACTGTCTTGAGCCCTGCGAGCCCTGCACGAATTCAGCTCTGAATCCAACCACTATTTGTCTTCAGTACATGGATATGGTATTATCCACTCTATTTTATTACAATCCAGATAAAGGCAGCTCCCATATAATTGCAATATTGCTACACAATGAGCTGTATTCATATAAAAGTGACTGGTAAATCACAATTCCTTTCAATCTCTTTCTGTGCTTCCATAGGAACTGTGAATAAGCAGAGTTGACTGTACAACCATACTGTACCATCATTATTACTCTATCCATGACACTGGTGTTTTGAAACAACAAATCTGTCTTTGAGTGTTAAGCTGTTGTCCACCAAACCTTTTGTATCTCATTCAAACTTAGGTTCACTGGTATTATGTTTGTATGCTTTATCTTCATAGCGTCTTTACTATCTTTTTACCTGTACAGTTGAGGTTGGAGGAGAAGACAAGAGAAAATGCCAGTCTGACCCGCCAGTTGGAAAATGCCCTCACTGATAATCGCAGGCAGAATGAACAGTATAGGGACAGATTTGCATCAAAGGTTGGATTTTCACATAAATGTACATAGCTGTTATGACATAACAGCTGTCATTTATTTATCTTTCCTTATGGCCTTCTGTGGGCCATAAAATGAACTGAGAATGACATGGTGTAATGAGTTATTCCACATCACCTTTGTTTCAACATTTTCATCATCATCATAATGTCATTCTTATTGCCATTGACAACATGATTGTGATCACCACAAAGACTGACATCCATTCCTAAGTGAGAACAGCATGATCACACTCATCACTGACCTCATCATCTTTCTATCTCATTTTTAGCTACTTCAGAAGTGAGTGCTACCTTCTCTGAAGATTATGTAAATTGTTTTCATTTATCGGCCCTATAGAGTCTCATGTTGCACAGTAAAGATGTGAACATACATTGTTATTTGCAAAACATTTATCCTTACTTACATTGTAATTATCACCATCATCATCATCATCATCTTAATATCATTTAACTTGCCAGATAAACCATTGCTCTCGTGGGGCTTCTTCTATTTCAGTAGAGTATCAGAATACATCACTGAAGTGGTTTTTTTTTCTCTCTGTGCCTGCAGGAAAGAACTTACCAAAGCCGCATTGTAGATCTGGAAACACAGCTGAGTCAGCTGAGAGCCGAGCAGGCTCGACTTAAGAGGGAGAAGGAAGAGGTAAGAGAGTGGGCCTGCTGATTAAGTGATTTTACTGGCAAACACTTTATGGAGGGAGAGGGTCTGAGGGTGGGGGTAGAAATTGGTACTGGTTAAGAGATGTTTGCTGATTCATATATGGATATATCATAATATTTTTGAGATTTTTTTTACTGTACAGAATATTTATAAATAGGTACAGTAGTTGATGGGCATAACCTTCATTGATAGTCTGAGTCCAAAGAAAAACAAAACTACAACATGAATATCTCAAAGACATGCAAGTCGAAATTCCAGTTCCATTCAAGAAACCGTACAGACTCAAAACTGGTTTCTCTATACTAGGGTTTCACTTATTCCTTGAAATTCAGCAAACTCAAACAAGCTGAAGAATTTGAATTATCTGTGTCTGATTGTATTCAGTATTAGCATGTCTTTATTGATAATACATTTTGAAGTTTTAGGTAAGTGCTCCAGATTGGGTGAACAGGGGTCGTGGATGATATAAACTGTAAACAGCATTTTGTATAGGCACTTGGTATTATGAATGTAATATCAGTTTTAATACCAGTAGTATTTTCAGTTTAATTGGCAATGATATTTCAATAACATCATTGGGGCATTGCATTCACCCTGTGCTTCAGGCATCAGAAACAATGAGATGCTGTTGGTGATCTTACACAAAGTGTACAATGGATGACTATAGTCATTATTGTTATCCATCATGATGGTGATAACAGTGGAACATGTTGATGTGATAGGTATGGTTGTGGTTGGAGTTGCCAGTGTGAAAGGCATCATGAGAAAGAAGCAAAGGTGCTATATCTCCAAAATAACGAAAGAAAGAAGGTTTTCAGATCCATAATGTAATCCCATGCAAAAAAATATTCAGTTATTAGTGTGCAATGATTTGAATTAATATTTTACACTGTGGATATTAACCAGGCATATATAGCTTTTCATGCATGCTGTCTTTCATCTATTTCAACAGAATGAACGAAAGTTCAACTCCAGACTGTATGACCTCAAAGACAGACTGGAACAATGTCATTCCACCAATCGCTCCATGCAGAACTATGTCCAGTTCCTTAAGAATTCCTACGCCAATGTCTTCGGAGACTCTGCTTCCTCTTTTCCGTCGCCACCCTCTCCAATCAAACCATACCCTTGAAACTGTTCAGAACTAGGGAATTTAACACACAGAGTATGATAAATATCCATTGATATTTTACTGTTAGATCAAGTAAAGCTTGCCAGTAAAGGAACGGGTAGCTATTTACAAATTATTGTCTTTGATAAGCATGTTGCCGGTGGAAAGAAACTCAGGTCACATTTATGCTAAATGTGGTGAGGAGGCTTGATTGGTTTAGTGAAGTGGAAGCCAGACTAAGAAATTTTAAAGACCTGATGCAGAATCTCTCAAAGCCGGAGGTTTGAATTTTCCTAGATGAGAAGCTTTGCAGATTTATTCAGCTTTAAGGAATGAGAGTTTGGCGCCACCTTTATGACTGTGATATGGATGAAGTTACTCATTTGTGTATAAGTATGACAAGATCACATATTGTCAAGGAACTTAAAAGAATAGGTGTAAGAAAAGAAAACCTGATAAGGAAATTTTAAGTTCCTTTTGAAGGTGGATCAGTGGTGTGTACTGTACAGCATTGGATTGCTGAAAGGAGGAATTAAGAGGCAAAATGTTTTCATTTTGAATGGTGGAACAAGTTAAGATGACTCATACTTCTGAAATCCAGCATTCCATTTATGTTGCTTTTGTTTAACTATGAATTGTTACTCCTCTCACTGATTTTCAATCCATGAATATATTTTTCAAAACTTTTTTGTGTATCCTGTAGTTTTAAGTAAAGCAGGATTTCCAGGTGCAAATAAAATTTTCTTGAAGTGCTGCTACTGTTTGGCAATGTAGCAATAATTTGGAGAATGAGTTACTTCTATGGCAAAGTACATAGTAAAAGTCTCTGCCTAATATTTTAATGTATAACTTATTTGACTACTCTCTGAAATAACTTAAGATATCCATCCCTGATGCAGATATTACTGCAAAAAGCTTCTGAAAGTAAATGGAAGATAAAAATGATACTAGGATGTCCTGACTGATAATACACTTTCATATGTATATTTTAAGTATGATTTTGTCACTTAATTGGAATAAAACTCAACATATAAGAGTTTTCAGTCTGGCGATCAGAGGATGGAAGGAATGAGTCTCAGTGGTATTTAGAAGCTGGTTGTTTTATGATAGAATTCAGATCTGAACTGCACTGGTGCCTTGACGATTCATCATCATAACACTCATCCAACCAAACTTTAACATTATTTAGCCAAAAGCAAGAAACTCTTGCCCCAGAGGCAGCATTTGTCACTGCACCCATAGTTTTGCGTTTACTCTGTGTAATTAATAAAAGCATGCTAACAAAATGTTTGAAAAAGATTGAGGATTGTGTGCTTTTGCTTTCTTATGCTTGGCCTCTGATTGAGCATGAGGGATAACATTAATAATGATGTAAGTGAGGAGGCATTTTTTTCATTTGTAGTTTCGTTAACCTTGTAAAGTGAGTGTTGAATAAATTCTTACTGATACTCCACCCCTTTAAAAATGAGCATCACATTTTTTCACTTGTTGGTGGCGACTCAGGAGATGGTGGTGTCAAACTCACTCTTATTATAAGAGAGCTGCAGTCTTCAAAGGGAAGTGATGACATGACCATTACTGGGACAGCCAGAGAGGGCATTGTGAGGACCATAGGTGCCTAGCAACATTAGAGTTAATTATCATGAGAAATGTTTTGAGATGTTGAGTGAAAACGATCTCTTTTATTTTGATATTAATGATATTGAGTGGATTGACCAGTCTAGTTTCATTGTTCAAAATAAATGCAGACAGATAAACAAAAAATATTTGACTTGGTTAGACTCATATCCACCTAAAATAAACACCACAAGTGGCTTATTACTTCATTTTCATTGCATCAGTGATTTCTTATGTTGCAAGCTTGAGTCTGTTACAAAAAAAAAAAATGTTTAAATGAAATCTTAGTGATAGTAAAATTGTATGGAAATCTATTGTATGGTTAAATTAAGTGAGGCATTTTGGATAGGAACAGTAATGCAAATATTCATCGACAAAATATGTCTTATGGCCGACCTCTGTGCATTTATGCCCTGAAGAAAACATCATTTTAATTAACACTTACTTAGTGCGACTGCATAAACTCACATCTCTAGTCCTGGAAGAACCCATGTTTCAGTTGTAATGGTTTGTTCCTGAGTCCCTATCTTCCCTATCAAATTTCACTCCAAACTTGAATACTGAACACTTCACAGAGTGTAAACTATTGACTGATCCCTCAGGAATTCAAGCCTGTAAGGCCTTATTGTTTTCTAGATACCATGTAATCATTAACATAAATTCTTCTACCCTTATCACTCTCAGACTGAGAAAAGTTAATGTATGTGATGCGATATGGTTCAATTTTTTAAATATGTTTTCTTCTCAACATGAAGTTTGGTCTCATTACATGTCATAGACTTAAGACACTGAGTACTTGACTTTAGATGCACAATTATTTAAACTAATGAAAGAAATTAGACACTACTATGGCTGGAATATTGTATGAGAAGTGGGAATCTGTCAGCTGTTTTACAGAAGAAGACTGTTTGTGACGACATCATCATTTGACAGGGGCACAAAAACTCTTGCATTGTACTTCCAGTCTATCAGTGGTGTATATGGTCAGTTATCTTGGAAACTGTAAAAGCTATGAGAAGATATCTCAAATGGAAAGATAAAGAAAATTAAACTCTATCTAAAGGTGCCAAAGGTAATTTTGACCCAATGTGAAATGTTCTGTCTTTTTCTGTGAAACGGCAGACCGGTGTCTTGTGTGTTTGTTGCCAGTTCTACATATTTGTATTTGATTATATCAGTCACAACATTACTTTGATGTTGATGTTTCGTTGAACCTCTGACATAAATTTTGTGATCTTCTCAATCCAAACTCTTATGAGTACAGACTTGAATTGTGAATCCTACACTCCAGTTACACTTTAGCAATAGACTTCTGTATCTATTAGATACTTTGGTAGTTTAGATACCAATTTATATACATATTCTGAACTATTTATTCATTTGTTTCATTTGTTGAGTGTATTGTTGGGAGACTCTCTCCCCTTTGAGATTCAATAATCGGAACATATTAGTTGTATTAATTAATAAAATTGCTTGAGGTCATAATATCATATCTGATACCTTTTGTGGGTGATATTAGAGATGTATAGGAGAGGATATCATACACTAAGTACATTTGAATTCCTCCCATCTGACAAAATTAGATTTTGATTTCTGTTAATCTCTAACAATTTCAGAGACCATGGTATTACCCATGGTAGCTTCCACCCCTGCCCAGCCCTGTCTTTGTCATCTGATATTTTTATTACTGCCTTAATTTCAGATCAAGAATTAGCTGCATGCAAGGCAGGTGCATAGAGAATCTGAGACTCTGAAAATGCCTTCTGGTTTTTGTTGTTGTTGTTGTTGTTGTTGTTGTTGTTGTTGTTGTTGTTGTTGTTGTTGTTATTTTCACTTTCTCTGCACTGGATAACCCAAAACTACAAATGTAAATGAAAGAACAACAACCCTTATGCTATATGTTCCTAAGAACATGGAGAGTTACTAGACCATGGCTGGGTTGACATTGAACTGTTACATGCTGTGATGATTTCAACTTTTTAAATTCTGCTTTGTCAGTCTTATTCTGTATCCTTCACCTGTGTCATTTTGTTGTTGCTGCATTCCTTTTGTGTTAGTTGCTGTCTGCCAATCCATGAATTTTGTTTATCAGTGCAGTCTCAGGCTTTAGTTGTTGTGTTTTCTTGTGGCTCTTTGCTCTTTCTGTTCTGAGGTAAATTTGACCTGCATTCTGCATGAGCACACTGTGATATGAACATCCTCACATTTGTGTACAATACATAGTCATAAATCATCTTTTCATGGAATGTTTTAGCTGGTGACAATATCAACACAGATTAGAACTTTAAGGGGAGACGCAGCTTTTTCATAGAGGTTGTAATACTGAAAACATGATGCACAACAAATGCATAACAAATGCTTAAGTGCACTCAAATTGCTGTGCAAAATTTCACACCAAAGTGCTCAAAGGTGTGTTTTTCTACATTATGTATGGGTGATAAATGGGATAATGCTAATAGTCTGAAACGAGTTTTCATCCATGTCTCAAAGATATATATCCTTATGTATGTTCATACCTGGTTTATTTCTGGATTTTCTTTATTGAACCAAGGTTATTTTATGCGACATCAGAGTGCATACATAGTTACTCGCAATTCTGTGTCTGTTTAGCATGAGACGATAATTAGTTTCTATCTTTTTGGTTTTTTTATTTGTATCCAGAGATATTCCATTGCAAGGACCTTCAAGAGCACAAAAAATTAGAGATCTCATTTTTAAAAATTTCAACTTTGAGTAGGCAGTGGTAACTGCCCTACTCAGCCTAGTCAACTATTGTTTTTTAATGATCACTCAACATCTCTGAAAGAGACAATACCAAAGCTCCAGCACAGAAAAAAGTAATGTTTTTATTGAAAGTTGCATTTAAGATGACTCATACCCAGCCCCAGTCACACACTTTGCTTTATATGTGTTTTGTTTTGTTTCTGTTCATATTTTCCGTTTTTGAGATAAAAGTTCTGTTAGTCCTATTTGCTTTCCTTTCACACCACACAAAGAGAGTTTAAATTTCAGCATTATTTTTTCTGCAAATCAGTAAATACTTCATTTGATGTGGTATTGACCGATTTGGCTATAAGCAGGAAACTTGATGTTCTACATTCTCAAGCTTCCTTGCTCTCCTTTGATTGCTTATTGTACCTTAATTTGCATGAGCTTGATTTTTTTTTTGTTCTCTTTGATGTTGCTTGTGTCTACTTTATATCCGTCCAGTGCATCATTCTTATTTTATATTTCATATTATTATCATTTTGACCAATAAATACTGTATATATTAGTACATATGTTGACTGTGTTGTGTTCTTGTTTTAATCTTTGTAGCCTGAGATTAGTGTCTTGTTCAGTCCTTGCTTTTGAATTTCCTTTGTATGATGGCCAACTGGTAATAGCCGACAGCTTGTGGGATTTATAGTAGAGTAATGCCATGTAATGCCACATCTCTTTCAATCAAGTCGAGATGGGCTTGGCCTTTGCATTAGCACCATTGACTGGTTCATGTGGGATTTTGGTCATAGATGCATGATTCCAGGGTATTATCATGCTCATAATTTATAAGCAATAATGCTGAGTCTAACTAAGAGCACATTTCCCTCATTCTGTAGTTTCAGGAACAGCTGCTTTGAGTACCTCTTTGAGGAGATATGGTAGCACTTGGATATAAAGTAAGCTCTAGTGCAGGAGAAAAGTATGGCAATTTTGAGGCATACTATATCAAGGTTCACTTGAGTAATGAAATGATAAACTAAGCATGAATCCATGTAGGTGAAATTCGTGCTTAATAACAAGATATATTTATTAAATGAGTACTTATTATCAGGGTTCTACTGTTTCATATCAAGGTTCTGCCGCAACTATTGATGTCTAAGGTACCATGGTTTGTGTCTTTCATCTGTCAAGTAATCATGGTCTTTTCAGGCATTGAATGATTCTGGTTTTAGTAAACTTTATTATTTAAATTACTGGTCTTCAGCACATCACAATTCTATTGTTCTTTTGTTTAATACAAATTCTCTTGTTTGTTTGTGATTGGGATATCTGCTTACACGATTTCTTACCACTGATACTCCAGCAGGCCAGAACATTCCAGATTTTCTCAAGTTCCTGAGGAGCATACAGTGCTGTCAACAAATTTCAGTTCACAATTCATTATGCTTCTCTCTCATACAAACACAAAATATATACTGCTACCACAAACATCAGTAATACATATATCTAAAACACCGTAAACCAAAGTGGATGGACACCCATTTTTAATCCATACAGCAATCTAGTTTACAAGTGAATATTATTATGAATAGACTAGCAGCAGTATCTTCCATTTCCATCTATATCAAATACAGTTATTTATTTATTCCCTTTCACAATGTTGTAAGAAACCCAAAACAGTCGATATGATGATGTGGTTTCACCTCCAAATACCTCTTGACTGATTTCACCAACTGGCATGTGTATCAAGCGTGAGAATGTTTTTTTTTTAAATTGGAGTAACGTTTCTTATTTTCAATACAGCATCATTTTAAGAGCAGAAAGGAGATAACTTCCCATCGAGACTGAAGAACGGTAACAAGAGAATGTTAACACATGTCATCTCAAGGTAGATCTGCTGTGACATTTTTATGTAACTCCCCTGAAAAATGTTGGTCTTAGATTTAAGTAGCCAAATTTCTATGTATTTTCTAGTAATGAATGGGACGTGAGTTTGCTTTAAGAAAAAACAATATCTGTACATATGTCATATAGACTGAGACTTTTGAATGGTTCATAGAGCAGTTACCTTCTGCTCAGTTTACAGGGCTTGATATTATAAGCTATACCTGGAGTCAGTACACAACAAGAAGGATGCACTCACAAAAAACAACAACAACAACAACAAGAAAGGTCATGTACGCATTTAGGGGTAAAACCACATTACACCGGCATGTCAGTAAAAGAAAGATTATGTACAGAGCTTTGGTTTTTTAGCTGTAATTTGTTCATTAATCAGAACAGCATCTGAAATAGGAAATTCTAAAATCCATCAGTGTGTATTCCACTTAACGAGTTACATACCCCAACAGAGACGACGATCACAATAAAGGCCAGATTTATGAACATTAATTTAAATACTGCATGTAAAAACCATATTAATGCATCCCATACCAAATGATTTGGTCATCACAGAATCTTTGATTGGTTCTTGCTAAAATGGAACTCACAAAAACATGAACAATAAGGGTAACAACAAATATTAATACAGTTTGCTCCGCTTAATGGTAACTCATTGGACCATGGGGTAGTTGCGATTATCTAGTGACATTTGCATATTGAAAACGGTATTATAGTATCTAAAATATGTTGCGATTAAGCTAAAACTACAATTAAAAGGATTTCGAAGCGGAGCTGACTGTATGTTTATCTGTTATAGTCATCCATCCATCATTCACGAAACCGCCTGTTGTACTTCCGCCTACTTTCCAATTTTATGTACATGTAATATAAATCAGAGACTCAAAAGTGGAGTTACCCCAGCCCGATACAATAAATTTTGCGTATGTCAAAGATATCTGTAACTGTATTTCGCCGTTCGCCAAAAAACAAGATAAAAAACCTGATATTCTTTACACTATTCAGTGTCAAAATTTTACTGCATGCAAAGTTTCAACGCGCTCATAAAAATATGCACAAAGAAATCGGTCAGAGGATAATGTTAATAATGGGCTTGAATCTGTTTCTCTTTAATTTGTATATTACGTCATGAACATGTCGGCAGGAAAAGGGACATAACTTTGCTTGTAGACTGGTAATTTTGTCATGGTAGAATGAGCCATCTTAGTATACATTTATATACAGATCTTTTACTAAATCGATTGGCCAGTAAAGTTTATTTAATTTCAAAGCATAATACTTTCAAAGGTTAAAAAATTATGAAAATAAAGGGTTATATACATAAGCAGATGGGTATTGCCTGCTAAGGCTGCATATTGCAAATACGTAGGTGCTATGGTTATGTCACGGCAGAAAAATTAAAAAAACAATGTCTAACAAGGGAATGCCGGGTGTGCGTCTAACACAATAGTCTCGGAACGTAATTTTTCGTTATTTAGACGTCTTCATATTATCAGTTTGTTTGCTGCGATTAAAGTATAAATCAGTGAAACTTAAAATAATCAAGGTTAATTATTCGTACGTTAATGGGTTTATTGTTGTATATCAGTGTTTTTTCTTTAAAACTCTTTAAGCTGTTGGACCAAGAATTAGGTAAACCTTGGGTAGCCACTTAGTATTTGTTCACACCCATGCTACCCCTGATATCGTCTAGTTAAAATGTTTTACGTTAGAATGTGCCTGACAGCACCTCCAAATGTGGGCTGCAAGCGACATTCGGTTCTAACGCTTGCAGTTGGCACAAATACACTGTGACTTCATTGTCTCTGCCACTTCTTGTATAAGTTCCCGTTGCACAGAGTCGTCTTTGCTGTAGCTGTTGTTGCTGTAGTTTGTGTTGTACTGTAGTTGTTGTCACTGCTAGTTGATCCATTTTGGAACAGCACAGCTTTCATACGGGTTTCGAATGTGTTCATGTGAACAGAATCTTGAAACATCATCCTTGTCTTGCCTGTGATGATTGGCTGAACTTTGACACACAGGAAAAAATTGGCAGCAAACACTGGTGTGCGATTTACTCAAGAGTACGTAAGAAAGAAGATGATGGGTACTTGATTGTTGAACAACTGAGGAAGAGAAATCCTTTTAAAATATGTAAGTCAGATCAGGCACCTGGAACTCATGTTTTGCTGGGGGAAGGGGGGAAG
>JAWQUT010000206.1:1351513-1362785 GCA_033807755.1 Ellobium chinense
ACCCTCTTTTTCCACACCCCACCAAAAAAAAAGTTACGTTCACGCAAAAATAAAACTATTTTTGTTCAAAAACATCAGTATTAGTGCCCAAATGCTTTCATTTCCGGGCTCATCCCCCTATCCATGTAAGCAGACATTCGGTCTTTTATATTATTTCACATCATATGGTTTAATACATTCTTGATATTTCAGGACGGCAAAATTAGATTTCAACTATTTCTTAAATTAACAAAGAAAATGTATTTGATTTCAGCTCGACACCCTCACTTAAAAAAAAAAAATGTCTTATGGTATAGAACCATAAAATATCGGGTTTGTTTCTTAACCTCGGGTGGACAAGGAATCTTAGGGGCACCAGTGGCCGTATGCATAATCCTTACGTTAGTTAACGCAATGCGGTAACCACGGAAAACTCTCAAAACAATAGTAATGTTCACTGCAATTAACGTAATACGTTAGTTAACATTTGGATTATGCATACGGTCACAGGACTAGTAGCTAATGCAATACGTTAATGAACGCGCGGATTATGCATACGGTTACTGAACTGCCCTCAAATCGTCGAGGCTTTCTGAGGTTTTCCTGACTTACCTATGGCTCTTACGTAGCAGTTTCACGGTAGAAATGAAAGCACTGCAAAACACAATATGACTTTTTTGTTTTTTCGGCTCAGAGCTGGTTTGCTAAGGCACATATGTGCACAGCAATTATGAAACATATATGGTTAATTAAATATTTGTATATATAAAATGTAATATATTATATGAATCCAAAAGTAAATAAATAAATAATACGAGTACATTTCTTGCGTATAAATGGTTTCTATAACCGATAAGAATTTGTTATAAAGAACACATTTGCTGTTAGAGACATATATATACAACTAACCATCAGACTTTAAGCATTGAAGAAAATCTCGGCGTTTACATGTTACAAACGGCTACACGGATTGATCTAAGTGTAGGTCTAATATATCCTACCTGAAACTTCATCACATATTCCACAATGCAAAAGTACAAAATGACCTTGTGTTAGGCTTCTAACCACCCGGTTGTAATAAACATAGGCTGACGTTTAGAACAGAGGCGGATCCAGCTGTTCTCCCACCCACCTTCCCTTTCTGATGAATTACTACTACGGACGGACGGCCGGACGAACGGCGCGCGGACAGCCAGCTAGACAGAAAGACTGATAGGCAGTAAGAAAGAAAGAAAGAAGAAAGAAAGAAAGAAGAAAAAGAATGAATGAGAAAGGAAGGAAGGAAGGAAGGAAGAAAGGAAGGAGAGAAGGAAGGAAGGAAGGAAGGAAGGAAGGAAGGAAGGAAGGAAGGAAGGAAGGAAATAATTTTTTTTTTTTTTATTTTTCTCTGCAACCATGGCAACCGCTTCTAAGTGAAGGGAGGGGTGGGTGTGGGGTAGAGGAGGGGAGGAGTGACTAGAGAGTGGCAGAAGAAGTTCCCTCCTAGATACGCCACTGGTGTGCGGGACGCCATCCACCCGCTTATCAAACTGCCAACTCACCCGCAGGCAATACTGGAAAATGACTGAGTGACTGACTATTATGTTGAGAATAGCTGACTATTATGTTGAGAATAGCGCTATCTGTTTTGTGACCCGGGGCCAGTCCTTAGATGTTAAAGTGATACAATCGGAACCGCTTAATCGCAATTCTTCAGGAGCACGGAAAGCGTTGCAATAAAACGGTATTGCAATCATCTAGCAACTTTCATAGAGAAAATACGGTATTGTTATACAGGGCAACCCATGTGAGCTAGTTTTGGTTTGGCTATCTCTCAGGACAGCACCGCTTTGGTAATCACTAATGATCCAGTTCATTTAGTATTAGACTAACTGTCGTCGAGTCTGTGCCGTCATGAGAGAGGACGCTAGTTTTTGCAATAACTTCACACTTTCCATAATAATAGTAATAATAATAATAATACAGTAATAATAATAATGCAGTTTATAAGTCTCGTATCCAGGCTGACGCCCGCTCATGCGACTTCACACCATTATCATCATCCCAGCAGGCCAGGTCACTCTAGGACTTTCTCAATTTTCTGGGGAGAATACAATGCCGTTTCGATTTACAGGCGCTGATCACTAACATTCTGACAATATCTTCACTGAGATTTTCAACGATCATGGTTGGGAATCGAATTCACGACTTTTAGATCTTGAATTCAACGCCGCAACCATACGGCATTGGTATGACAATAAGCATGCCAATTTCTTGCCGATGCATAACTTAAATGAACTGTGATAGCCCAGATTTCTTGAAGAGTTTTTCCACCGGCTCGGGTATCTTGCCCCACCTTACAATTTTTCAAAATGTTCTCCTATTCATTATTAATCATACAGCAGATTCCACCGAGTGTGCCGCGTGCACGCGAAGATTTTGACCTCACAGTAAATGCTGCAGGAGCCTAATTGGTTAAAAAAAATTGGACAATCAGAGTCAAGAATGGCAGAGTACAAATTGTGTGGAAATAATCGTATAACATGAAATCACGCCGCAAAAGTAGTGACATTCAGTCCTGATTTTGTTTTTTTATAAAAGGAGAGAGTTGTTGCATGCAGTGTTTTCCAGTGATTTCAGCGGATTTTATTTGTGAAGACCTGTGGTCTGCAAACGGAGGCCAAATTTTAAACCTGTTTCGTCTAAATTAAAATTGTGAAAAATCTAAATGAAGGACCCTCAGTGTAGACAGTATATATCTGAGCACAGAGTGGTGACACCAAGCCTGCAAACCAGCCTTGGCCATCTCGAAATGTTTCTGTGGTTTGAAGAGAAACTTATTGGATGGCTCAAAGAGACTTTTTATAATGTGGCTTCTACTTTACGTGTGTGTCACATCGTGCCGTGCTCGGATTTGATGAGTTTCCGCACTAAATGTGAACTAGCCAACAAACCATCCAGTGGCCTTGTGTAGAGTCCATACTTTAACTTACTGCATCAATTTAATTGCAGTGAACATCGTTTTGGGAGTCTCTCGTGGTTGTCGCGCTGCGTTAACTAACCGAAAGATTTTGCTTTCGGCCACAGATCTATTTTTTTTCCAAGCTTATGTAAAAGTATCACTAATTCTGTCATTCAACATCAAAATGGAAAACTGGCAACAAATTTATAATATCAAGCATAAATTTATTCTGTTTCAAAACATTAAATAATCCTACTTTCATAAAATAATATGCTCTGCGAAACAGGCCTACAGTTCATGTCCAGTAAATAAACTTAGTTATATATGACACCGTTATGTTTCATAATGTGTTCATTAAGTGCAGTGTGCGCAATGCTGTCAAACTATGCGCTAGCGATAAATATAGGAAACCCTCAAAACATCAATGTTTCCTGTAGTCACCGCTTTTGCGAAAAGTTAGACAGCATTGTGCATATGATCTTACATTTCATGGTGAAACATGCGTATGAACACAATGAAAGCAGCTCAAACAAAAAGTGCAAACTTGTCTTTAAAATGTGGGCTACCATATCTCGACAACTGAGAGCATAAAAGAACCTCTTTTCACAATTTTCCAAAGCCGGAATATGCGCCACTCTTGTTAGACGTTAACGGTAGCTCTGGAAAGTCACGCAAGACGGTGTTTCTGTTTTGAGTCTTCGAGATTACACATGAAAAAAAAAAACTGCCGGAAAAAAACTTGGCGAAAAAAGAAAGACTAAAAAAAACACTTGGATACCAGCATTAGAGTGACAAACAAAAGCTCGTGTAGTCAGAATAAATTTACCATTCATTTTACACATTATTTTTGCTCAGATCTTCACAAATCATACAGAATTCCAGTCTTACAGCGATTTCTAGCACTCTCACAATGTCATAATATTACCATCTAATAGCATTCATATGGATTTCAAGTACACTCATGCCAGTAACTCACTATGTCAATTCACATTTAAAACAGTTTTGATATACATGAAAATCACCCAAATCTCAGTGTGTTAAAGGTTATACATTGAATGGACTGGTAGAGGTAGAATGTTGGAAAGGAAATTTGAAGGATTTTCATGAACACTAACAAAGTTATAATCATGAAATGTAATAATGAATTGAAGGCGTAGAGGATGCATAGAATGATTCAAGAAAGTTCATTATGGTATTCTCTTTTAAAAGTACTGTATACTCTTTAAACTAAACAACCAGTTGTTTAATAATAAAACAATATTTGATTTGCTCTATAATGAAAGGCTTAATCATAAGCATTCAAAGGCAAACTGCATCTTTAATAGAAGATATGGCTAAGGGACAGAATGCAAAATGCTGTTTAACTTTGTGCCCGGCGGTAACTGTGGGAAACTGATGTTTTGAGTATTTGCCGAAGTCATCGCCAACGCCCAAAGTTAAGACAGAAGTGTGCATCCAGCTCAAAATGGCGCCCTTACGTTTTCAGCAGCTAAGAGAGATAATGCAATGGCCTTTGAGGCATCAACGGAAATAGTGCACAGATCTTGTACACATCTATATTATTATATACTATATAAATATAATTTCAAAGACATCTATTGTTTTTGATATAAATCAGGAGTGTATTTGGTGAGTGACACATACGATATCCATGGACATTACTCAAAATTCTTTTGCTGGAAGTCATCATCCCAGTTTACATGTGTCGTATGTCCAGCTGTATAATCCTGGGACTCTTCTAAGATGTGCTTGGGGTTAATATTCAGGGCAGGTTTAAGAAAAGGAAGAGAGGCCAGAGAAGAATGAAAGTCCCTGTGTGGTATCCAGGGACTCTCTTGAGAGTGATTTCTCCTCCCTAGCCAGGCATAATTAGCTCAAGTACATCTTGGGAGATTCCCAGGATTTTACCAAAAGTGCATATGACACTAATTTGTAATCTGAGGTGAGGAAATGAAATGATTACACTACGGTGTACTTGGAGGAATTTGGGTAATTTCCGAAGTCAACAAATCGCGTGAAAATATAATGCCAGATTAGCCTGGCTACATGGTAAGGCTACAGGAAGTGACAAAAGTGTAGCTGCTGAACTTTATCTAGAAGTCGACCCAGTTACATAAAACAGCCTGTTGTATTACAATATTAAACCGCTCTGACCGAGAAGGCTTTCATTTCTCACAATCACTCAGACCTAAAACACACCATCCATTCCTAAGATATGTGGTAAAAACCGCGCATTTATGCTTTGAGAGATCAAAATCTTCCCTTTCAAAGAATACAATATCAAATACATATAAAATATACCAGGCAGAATACTACATTAGTGATACAGTACTACTAAAGAGCCTTAAGTTTTTCTATAAAATTTTAATAGCTTGAAGTTTTTGAATATATAGATTTTTGCACTTTCCGTTGAGATTAGTCTTAAATTCACATTTTATCAAATTTGATTCGACCCGGTTGAAAATTCCATTTGGAAGAGTCAAATTAGCAGTGACATACGGTCAGGTAACAGACAAACAATCAAGTTATTATCTCTGTCGAGATGACAGTGCACACTTGGTATTCTAAACGGATAAAATCTTGATGTCCATAAAAAAACAATCAAATTTTAACGTGAAAGGGATTTCAGTTTGTAAAGTGTAAAATGTTTAGGGAAATTTAAGTGATTTTCACGAACAAAGCTATGACTATAAAGTGCTCCTTGTTTATAAACAAAAACTGCAGAGGGCGGGTTGACCATTAAACAACAGCTACACCGGAATAATTGAAATAATATATTACATAGATACACTTATAATTCATTGATGATGCATATCTGCAGGCTAAAATTTTAATATTTGTAGCATTCAGTTAGGACAGTGAAGTCACTAGGCATTCATGGGTGATCCGCACATTCGGGTAGATGCCATGCGCCTACAAATCTTGTATGGTCAAAACAGAGTTTGAGGTCTATGGAAACTGCCCAAATTCGAAAAGGTGGCTGTGCTATTTCGGCAATAGAATTTGGAACAGTTTTCATGCACTGCAACAACATTGTGACCGTAAAGGTTTGCAGTGGGCAAGCACAGTGTACGTGGATGCGAGGATCAGAAATATTTGCCTCAGTTTGAAAACAGTTGATTATTCAAAATAATACATGTATAAGAGAATAACTTAACAATGTGCTGGTAGACAATTTTATCACTGTATACTGGGTGGCCCAGAAAAAAAAACAACAAACAGTTAATTTCAAAGTTTAGTAACTTTAGTAAGTCAAATTTTATACAAGTGAAATTAGGTAGACATCAGCTAATAAGATATTGTCTGCATTATCTATTTGCTTTGAGTATACGACATATGCCTAACAATAGCTTGCCCAGTGTGTCTAACATATTGGCCCTGCCACGTCATGCTTAATTTGATATGATAAAAGTGTAGCACCAAGATCAATGAAAACTTGCAACAATTATAAATTATACACCCCTGCCACGTCATGCTTAATTTGATATGATAAAAGTGTAGCACCAAGATCAATGAAAACTTGCAACAATTATAAATTATACACGTCTGTTGATGTGGCTGAAATTTCATTCCATTGGGTTTTTTTTGTCAACTCTTCAAGTTATTGAACAGTAAATTTAAATTAAGTAAACTGTTTTGGGTCACTTGATATACACTTAGGTAAATGTACGATCGTTTTTACCAGTGCTCCTACAATTTCGCTGGTTGTCCATCTCGTAAAGCACTCTCCGATACCTCACAGGGGCATTCCACGGTCAGGACAGATTTGGTGTGCAAGAAAATATGTCACTCAAAAACAAATTATTGTAAACTAAGAGCAGAACACAGCTTATGTTAATTTAAGTGAATATTTTTTTTGAGCACCTACAAGTGACATGCCTGTGCAATGCTAGCCACTGTAAATACCTGGGTGATGGGCATGTGAACATGTACAACCAACAGCCTCAAACAGATTTAAACTACTCCAAATTATCAGATGTATAAAAGGATGTGATAGATTTGCAGTAAGTAAGCACAATATGTACAGATACAAGTTATCAACTGACACATTCTTTTTCATGTAAAATACAAACTACCCTGGCTACGGATATAGCATTAACACACAGTGTATCATATTATAATAGACACATTATAGCAAAGCACAAGGCAGGATGGGGATAAAGTGTTCCAAAGTCAGAATGCAGAGGCTGTAGGCTCGAATCTCACCATCTCCACTCTTGCGTTATTTCTTCTCACTGCATTAGGCTTTTAAGCACTTTACCCCTTTTGCTTCGTGCGAGGTTCTGCCTCTGTAACTGTTGTTACTAAAAGTGCACACTATCTTCACATTATCAGCACACTGAATTCTCACATTACCAAGTTTGAAAATGCACCGGTTATTGAATATCAAAGTGTATAACACTTGTCTACCAAAATGGCTGCCTGCGTTTGAAGCCCAGCTCGCCGTGCGCTCACATCAACATTTTGACGACCAGAACAGATATGGTGACTTTGAGCAATTACCCACAATCAGTTAGCTGTGAGAGGACGTAAATGTATATTAAATAGGAATGGAGTAACTTCCAAAGTCACCAGTAAAGCTGTGACCGCTAAATGTTGCAGAGAGACGACGACGAGCATGGACACATTACTTGGCAAGCATTAAACATGTACACAGTAGAGAGCTTTTATTATTTAAGTTTGGATCTCCCTGCGGATCGTTACAACAGAAGTAGTCATGCTCATAAAAGGTAGTCTATGACATTTCTGATGTTACGATCATATTACAAATGACCAATTATTAGAATAAATGTGAACTGCACATGATTGTAACACAAGAATATGCCAAATACTACAATTATGTGCATACGTACTTCTGCCATACCAATCCATAAGAGATCTGAACATGAAAATAAAAGCTCTCCATTGTCTTGAACTGAAACGTGAAATACACGGTGCAAAATGGTAAAGACATTTTATAAATATAAATTGACAAGTACTGAGCTTAATCCATATAACCACGATAGATCTTGTACACTGTCATTAAAAGAGTGGACCATAGGTACAATAAGCATCTGATTTCGACAATAGAATAAGCCACAAACATCAGGGAGAAAACAATATTCCTTGGTTTTTTTTTTTTAAATTGTTACTAAAAAAGGCAAACTTAGATTATTGGACTATTGTGTGCTTGTGGAAAAAGAGATCACGGGTAGGTTACCTACCGTAGGTAACCCAAAATTTGTTTCCGTCATTCCATGGAACTTGCTGCATCAGTTACCAGAAAATCTAAAGCTACTACTCCGACGTTTGTTTTTTAAGAAACTTACGCACAAGCGGCTTTTGACAAATAGTAGCTTCAGTTTTACTAGGACTGATGGAGACATGTTCCGTGGAATGACATGAAGACGAGGAGGATACTTAATAGTATGAGAAATGTATTTCTCGTAAATTCTATGTAGTACATTCAACAACATGTTTTTGATGCTACCGGAATTATTTACAAGTACAGACATTGCACCATAAAATGGAAAGTAGGCCTATCCTTGATCACATTAAAAATTCTACAACTTTCAGTTTAAATATATCCGTCCGTGGGCATTCTCTGCAAGGACTGATCTGATACATGTATTTCAGGCATGAGGTATTAAGTAGTCTATTGAGAACTTATCCATTAACCATGGAATCTTACCATCGTAAGAATAACATTAACTTTGCATGCTGAACACTCCTAGGTGCATTCAGCAGCGATGGGCTGATGCAGTTATTTCGATTATAAGAGACCCCATCGTTAATGCGCAAGCTCTCAAATTCTAAAGAAGTGCGAGTTCTCTGCTGTCTTCCCCTCGAAATGCGACCCATCATTTCATAGTAAAAGTAATTTTAGTAATTTCAGAATTGTTGTAAGACTGATGTGTGTCATGGCGGTGTTGAAAGCCGACAGGAAATTAGTCAAAATTTTGTGGTTACAAAAAATTATGACAAGCTTCTTTCAAAGGAGCATGTCCCATCAACTACCATAATTATACTTTAATTTGCTTACTCACTGCTTTTTCCTATTAATTTACTTTTTCTAATTCAGTTCAGTTACTCCCCTCCCATCTTCTGCCCTAACCATGGGAACTCCCAAACCATAAGTAGTATTCGCTGTAGTTAACGCAATAACGTTAACAAACGCAAGGATTATGCCACAGGGTACATCTGTTTGCCTGACTTTTATGTGCTCCATCAAAATCACTCGTTAGTGTGGGAGAGAGTGTAATGCTACATACATTATAATTATTGGCCAACAGCCTACTGAAGTAAAGACTGATCACCAATAAACAAAATAACAAAATTTGTGCCCTTAAATATAATAGAGTGGTTGAAAAAAAAGTTATGGAAAAAAAGTCTAGCATTACTTTCTATCATATCCGTTTGTTTACTGCAAAGGAGGTTTGAGTATAATTTGATGAGTGGCTTTTTGAATAATTTGCAGCCCAGCCAGAGCTGGGTCACTTTCTGAAATCACCGTGGTGACCTCTCGGTCGAATAAAGATGAGAATTTAAAGAACATAGAAATTTAGTTACAATACGAAATTAGCTGTATGAAGGATACCAAAAAAAAAAAAAATCTGCGTTTAGAATTAAGCCCTCCAAGTATTTGCGAAGTGGATTAAACTTTTATTCCAATTTACCCTTGTTTAATATTAATAGAACTGACTATAGAATATCAGCTACGACCACAAGTAGACTCTGGGCACTCTGTTATTCATGAACACAGTTCATAACGTTTGCTTGCAATGATATTATGCAGGTTTAGTAACACCAAGAAATTTACACATCTTTGTAGATTACGCCCGACTGAGTGATTTATTATGGAACACTTCACTGTCTTCCAAGTCTTTGAAGCACAAATAAAACGCAGTGTAAAGTGTGAACAAGTCCTTTTCATGTCCGATCCAAGTCCTNTTTACCCTTGTGTAATATTAATAGAACTGACTATAGAATATCAGCTACGACCACAAGTAGACTCTGGGCACTCTGTTATTCATGAACACAGTTCATAACGTTTGCTTGCAATGATATTATGCAGGTTTAGTAACACCAAGAAATTTACACATCTTTGTAGATTACGCCCGACTGAGTGATTTATTATGGAACACTTCACTGTCTTCCAAGTCTTTGAAGCACAAATAAAACGCAGTGTAAAGTGTGAACAAGTCCTTTTCATGTCCGATCCAAGTCCTTTCCATGTCCGATCCAAGTCCTATTCATGTATCCGATCCAAGTCCACGATCTGTGTTGGTCAGTTCGGTAGTTCCTCGGCCTGTGTAGATCCTGTGCTTTCCTGGCTAGCATTTCTTGAGACAGTGAACGTCTTTGGCAGACGGTTGGATCTTGTGTGATTTGAACGATTCATCTCAGTTTCCTCCGTTTGACCATAGTTAAGAGGTTGTCATGAAGGCATCTGTAGAGGACGTCTGTAGATATAATAGAACCAATTAAAATACAGTTTTTGCGTAGTGACGATTTTTTTCAGTACCGTGCTAAGACCGTTTGCAGGATAAAAGCTGCATTTCATGACTGCGCTTGCAAAAAATCTTTTCTACGAGTATATTGACTAAAATGAAGAAAACACTAGGAGTACTTTAGGGGAGATATGAATGAGATACCTTTAGAGAAGATATGAATGATTTGTCTTCTGGTACAGTGTTGGGGCTTGATGTGACAACAATTTTAGTATGAAAATGGGTAGTTAGTAGAACTCACTATCTCGAATCTCGCAGCCTTTCTTTGCGAAACTCCAGTCCTTAGCCATAAAATTTCTATATTTAATTTACCTCATGGTCGTGAAGTTTCAGGCTGGTTTCCCCCAAATTTAACATCGTGATGTCCTGCTATATTTATTTTGAAGTTAATGGTACCACACTTATCACAATTGATGCAGCCCTTTTGCAGTAACTTCAGGAAGAATTACGTGTATCTGATTATCCGATACATGTAAACATACCTGTATTTGGTGATCATTTTACTGGGGAAGATTTGTGGTAGCTCGTGGTATCGTGGCTCCATGATTCAGATTCTTTCCCATGGCTCTGCCGTAGAAAGTCTCGCATCCACATGGAAAGATAAATAAGAAGTGAAATTATTAGGGTTCATGCGGGTCCAGTCATTCTCCCCTTCCCGCCTCCCCCTCCCCCTAAATCACACCCCCCACCCCCCTTCTCTGAAAAGAACAGCTACTTCCCGTCGAGGACCGGGGGTGGGGAGAGCGAGAGAGAAAAAGAGAGAAAAAGAGAGAGAGAGAGAGAGAAAGAGAGAGAGAGAGAAGAGAGAGACAGAAAGCGAGAGAGAGCATTTCGTCAGAAAATCGGAAAATGTGTCCCGCCC
>JAWQUT010000207.1:15127-37674 GCA_033807755.1 Ellobium chinense
GAGAGAAAGATTTATGAGCAGGAGAGTTCTATAATTATTTACTTACACGCTGGGTAACCCTGGCCTTGAGTCAGCGGAGGTGAATATACGGAGATAAGAATAATGTACTCTGTTCAACCTCAAGAGCTCCAGTTTTTGGGTGATCGGCTCGGAAATTTCACTTTGTCAGTTATTCAATTTCTTAGGGTAAATTTAACATAGAAGTATTGGGCGAGGGACCTAATGTGTGTAATAGTAATATTAATGATAAGGAGGAGAAGAAGAAGAAGAAGAAGAAGAGGAAGAAGAAGAGGAAGAAGAAGAGGAAGAAGAAGAAGAAGAAGAATGTGATTGTAAGTCTCGTAACCAGGCTAATGTCCACTCACGGGACTCTACATTATTGTTTTCCCAGCAGACCTGTTCACTCTAGGACGTTCTCCACTTCCTTCGGGATTTGGGGGCGCANGGGGGGGGGGGGGGGGGGGAACACAGTAACGAAGTCATTTACAGGCGCTGATCACTAGCTTTCTGGCAGTATCTTCCACTGCCTATAGCCACGTACCCATTTAACATATTGGTGGACTGAGGAAAATGTGAATGAAATGCTTTCCCAGGGCATTTACTAAATGACCATGGTCGGGAATCGAACTTACGACCTCTAAATCTTGAGTCCAACATTGTAAGCATTCAGCCACGCTACTTTGCATAAGTTATGAGAACCAGAAGAATGTAGTGCGAATTCAGGCAGGGAGGTTTACCTATAAACCATTCTCATGGTCACCCGGGCATTGCAAGACACAGTTACACCAATCACTACTTCCACGTTCTACTTCCCATTGTTACAGGAATATGCTTGTTACAATTGCTTTTATTGGCTGATTTTTTTTTTCGAAAGCAAGATCTCATGACGCAATCAATCCACTATTTACTTACACTTTGCTTAAAGCGGAAGTGAGTTTTGTATGAGTTGACATAATAATTAGGAAAGAGCTTTAACAATGTGATTTTGGTTATCTGCATATTCATATTATCGTTAAAGGGAGATTTACGTGTTTCAAACTCCCCCCCCCCCCCCCCCCCCCAAAAAAAAAAAAATCTTCCATCGTGCAAAATAGTGCATAAAGAGCAAGATCTGCATGAAAACAAAAAAACATTCCAAGCTACTGTATATCTTTATGTCATCAGGAACGCCATCTATAGTAGAAGCCACAAAATACCGTCAAAAACTCACAAAAGATACCCTGTTATTGGTGGTTAGGCGGGTTGGGTTCTTGCCGAGAGACTGGATAGCGATCTGGGCGTAACAATTCAAAGAAAGCAACAATGATTTGTAACGATCATTCCCTCCCCCCCTCCACCGGCCCCTATTTTTACACGGCCAATTGTCGGTCCCATTTATGGTGGTACTTTAAAAACAAAACTCCGGAGATGCGAAAACAGACCAAACTTAAACCAAAAGAAAGGGAGGGGACGCGGAGTTGCAAAATGAGGTAATTTTTAATTTTAAGCAGGGGATCCCTGCAACCCTATCCTACAGTAACTCGTTCATTGAACTGGTTAATCAAAAGGAGTAACTTACAGTAACTAGTAATCAATAAGAGTAGTCACAGTTGGGAAAAGTCAGTGACAGACCCACCAGAAATTTCATTACTATAAACTAATAGCATAATAAATTCATCTTTCCGAATCCGCTAACCAGGGTTGACTGACTGAGTAGTCTAATGCTTTAGTTATTGAAAAACAAGCGGTTGTGATCGGAAATAGAGCTGTGATTTAATCAAAAGTGGCGTCGACTGGCCAAGTCAAAAGCTTTTTTTTGTTTGTTTGTTTTTAAGATTTTCGGAACAGTCATACTTATTTTGTACCATGTGGATTTAATAAGTTTCAAAATAAAAAACATACCAAGATACAGGAATGAAGAAATTTTACTTTTTAAGAAGGGATGGTACTTTTCTTGATGTTAGTGAGTGCTTTATAAGAGCTCTCATCGCATTAGACTACAAGGAAAACAGACAGATGATGCACTTTAAATCACTAGTGACATACTGACCATATTTACAGAACTTTGTTGCTGCTACTGTTGTAGTAGTTCTTATTACTGTTAGTGTTGTTGTTGTTGTTGCTGCTGATGCTGCTATGTTGCTGCTGTTGTAGTTGTTATTGCTCTTACTGTTGCTGCTGCTATATTTATTTGTCGTTTTAGCGGTGAGTGAAGGAGGTGATGCTGCTGCTGTTGCTGTTACTGTTGTTGTTGTTGTTGTTGTTGTTGTTGTTGTTGCTGCTGCTGCTGCCGTTGTTATAACTGATGATGCTGGTGTTGCTGCAGCTATTATTGTTGTTGTTGTTGTTGTTGTTGTTGTTGTTACTGCGGCTGTAATTGCTGTTGTTGTTGTTGTTGTTGTTGTTGTTGTTGTTGCTGCTGCTGCTGCTGCTAATACCACATCACCAGCGATATTACTACTACTACTACCATCACCACCACATCACCACCACCACTAGTACTACTACTTCTGCTGTGACTCATCTAGATATTAACAGTAACATGGTTCAATCAAACCATCACTATCGACCAAGCAGCACCAATAAGATCACATTTAATGGCACAGATGTGACCATCGAACGTGGACTGGTGTGAGGTCAGATGTACTAACATACCCGGTAACACCCAGCCCACCCAGCCAATTTTATCCTTGACCCTTACTATTATATGTTCTGTAAGGTTTTGAAACGTCTATATATAGATATAACGTCTATATAACGTCTAACCTCTCTTTGACCTCGCGGTTTCGAAGACGTGGTGGTCACTTTCAGCGCAGCGCATGAGAAAAGGTATGTTAGTTTCATTTTCGGCGCGTCCCTAAGCACTTGAGTACTGCTGTAAAACTTCGGCTGCTGTAACTGTCTTGTAGTGCAAAATCGTTTTGTGCCTGCCTAAGAGGGATCGCCATCAGCTAGAGCCAAGCCTACTTTGTGTTTGTGGGACAGCGGCGCAGACTTCTCACCACGTCCTTCAAGAATTTACAGTCTTTGATGATGTAGGGAAACAGAGCAAAACAACGGAAACAAAATGGAAATTCGACTTTTTAATATACCCTGTGGGGAAATTGGTTTACAATGTCATACAATATCATACATACGGTTCATAACACAAATACTTAAAACAATACATAGTATACATGTAAATACATAATTTTACAAATGAAATATATAACAAAGTCATTGCTGGTCTGCCGTGGTGCAGCCAGCTCTCTGGTTTCCCCCCGCCCCCCCCCTTTCCCTAGGCTCTAAAATCCGGTACTCATTTACGCCTGAGTCGAGTGGGGAAGGGGGAGTCCTTAGGAAGAACACTTCAACATAAACCGCCCAGCCCGAGAGTCGAACACACAAACTTAGATTTGACAGTCTTCGGTTTCTGAATACGATCCACAAACAATACGACCACGTTACCTCCCAATTCTGGCCAATGAAAATAACGGTTGCCATTAAGCTATGGGGGACCGGTGTAGACCGACGGAGTCTGGTATCACTGCATGACCATGGAACACAGAGGAAGAAGTGACCTGTATGTGAACAACAATGCGGTAACTCTGATTTAAGAAGTTAATAAAAATTATCAAAACAAACCGTAACTAAATTCAGATTAATCATTTCATGTTTAGAGATAAGGACAAGCAAAGACACATACACACATATAAAAAAAAAATTAAATTAACAACACTTCCCTGCAAAATAGCTCATTTACTGTATTCGTTATAAACGTGTTGACCTTGTATGGTGATAAAAGGTCGAAATTTAATTTTGAACCCCATAAAGCTGCGCTATCCGATAGTCATCGTCCGAAGACAACCTCCTCCTACAAATGGCCGTGGACACTGCATCGACTCAAATCAATTTGTTTTCATATTTCAAATACCAGACATTTTTATATAAATTTTCTTTACCACCGTGTTCGGAGAGACACTGAACCAGTAATCTGCAAAGTTTATTATGTATATGAAATGTTTTATTGGCGAAAGTCGGCAATATGACGTTCAGATGTGAAGCGTGCAAGTGAATTCAAATTAGTGAAGTGTCCCATCATACCTTTCCTCTCCTATACCCTAGGCAGGCCTTTAAGTCTTACAGTAAACTTTACTTTGTGTTGAGATGATTTTTCTTCCCCTGAAAATGACGGGGTTTTTGTTGTTTGTTTTTTGTTGTTTTTTGTTGTTTTTTTTTTTTTTTGGANTGGGGGGGGGGGTTGCGCAGAAACAAAGTGCTTGCGCTGGATATTTTACAACTCCCGAATGCTCGTTGAAGCCGAAAATGTAAGGACTCAGCTCAACACCAGATCACACTGACCACTGCGGTAAATGATCCTCAACTAAAGTTGTGTTTATTCAGCTTCACTGAAAACAACCAGCCTACGGAACCAAAGCACAAAATGTTAACCTGGTCGACCTCCAGTGTTACAAAACCTAAGAAATCCTGGGGCGTTCGGTAAAAGTATGCTGACTGAATGATCAAGAGGGCTTTAAGCTTAAAGATATGCAATGAGATTGGGGCCCTTACTCTTATAGCCTACATTATTAGCATTTTGAGCTACCCTCTGAACGCCAAGTTTTAGCTTTCACCCAGACTCACATCAGAGTTGAGCTCACTGTGTGGCCCAGATTTTAAGACTGACCCAATCCTAGCAAGCCCACTGAAAGTTTGAGCTTGTTTGCGATTTGTAAACACATCCTGCCTTTTTCACTGGTCAACGCCAAACCCCTCCTCTTCCGCATGAGCACACCCTTGATCTGACAGGTCCAGCCCAGTGCTAAATAGTGACTGGCAAAATAAAATAAACTAAACTAGACAAAGTTTCCCGTTAAATCAAAATCACCCCCCACCCCCCGAGCCCTTATCACTGGAAGCAGGGCTTGCCGAAGGAGGGAAAAGAGGAGGTGAAATATTACCCCCAAAATTTAAAAAATTGTGAAAGTAGACCAGACCTGTAACTTTAATAGGTTCCTTGTGGAATTTTGAGCTACGAAGTGCAGAATTAAAAGGTGTACGAAATTGACTGTTTATCCTAGCGACGCATCTGTGATCTCTTATTGAAGTTGGGTCAGTTAAAGTTGGTGAGAACTAAAAGTTCTATAGTATGAGAACGACGAGGCAATAATGATACTGGATCTGTACAATGTATAGCCCTATTCGCTTGCAACACAAAGCAGACTTACCAGAACACCATTAATTTTTTTGTAGGACTTATGAACAAAAGAGAGAGAGAGAGAGAGGGGTAGAGAGGGAGGAAGAGGGAAAGAGAACAGAGTTCACAGTAAGTGTTATTGCCATGAGATGTCTAGAAGAATAAGCTCTTCCTCGTCTAATCAGTTAGTAGCACCACNAAAATAAACTAAACTAGACAAAGTTTCCCGTTAAATCAAAATCACCCCCCACCCCCCGAGCCCTTATCACTGGAAGCAGGGCTTGCCGAAGGAGGGAAAAGAGGAGGTGAAATATTACCCCTAAAATTTAAAAAAAATTGTGAAAGTAGACCAGACCTGTAACTTTAATAGGTTCCTTGTGGAATTTTCAGCTACGAAGTGCAGAATTAAAAGGTGTACGAAACTGACTGTTTATCCTAGTGACGCATCTGTGATCTCTTATTGAAGTTAGGTCAGTTAAAGTTGGTGAGAACTAAAAGTTCTATAGTATGAGAACGACGAGGCAATAACGATACTGGATCTGTACAATGTATAGCCTTATTCGCTTGCAACACAAAGCAGACTTACCAGAACACCATTAATTTTTTTGTAGGACGTATGAACAAAAGAGAGAGAGAGAGATAGAGATGGAGGAAGAGGGAAAGAGAACAGAGTTCACAGTAAGTATTATTGCCATGAGATGTCTAGAAGAATAAGCTCTTCCTTGTCTAATCAGTTAGTAGCACCACGTAACAGGTCCTGCTTTTTTTGGCCACGTGTGTGTGTGTCTCTCTCTCTCTCTCTCTCTCTCTCTCTCTCTCTCTCTCTCTCTCTTTCTTTCTCTCTCTCTCTCTCTTTCTCTCTCTCTCTCTCTCTCTCTCTCTCGCTCTCGCTCTCGCTCTCTCTCGCCGTGATAAAATTGGCGCTGTAGCTTTTTTTACGAAAATGTCCTTGAAATTTCAATAATATCTCCATGTGGGCGACATGGTTAGGTCAGATCAAGCATGTCAATTACATTGCGCTGTAAACAGTCGATAATTTGTCTTTGCAATCTGTGACACGATGAACTGCAAGCTGACTGGCATGCAAGTCAGTCTGTACATAGATTAATGGGGTCAAAATCGTCGTTTTGGGTGCATTACCCTGATAAAAGCCACCTTGACCGAAATTCATGTTATGACGCCGCTGGACTCCTGGTAAGATATGATATAATACTGCGCCAAAACGTCCTCAGACCTCTAGCTTCAATAGTTCTCTGGAATCTGCGAAATATTTCATTATGTACTTCACCAATAGGAGGACATTATGTTCGGAATATTGCACGCACTTGTTCATGCGTTTCACAAAATGTCACAATGAGAAAGATAGTAATTTTTTCTCCACATGAGCTGGGGTCGGATTTTTGCATCAAGCAATGTTAAAAACCGATAAAAACCGACATAAACCGATAAAACTCTGTTGTTGGACTGTGTGTATGTGTGTAGCTGGGTGGCAAGGTATATATTATTATATAGTATTCTCTTATACTCATTAAGGGGGAGGAATGTGAGCTCAGATTGATCATTTTTCAAATGATGTTACATATTATCTAGGGAACTGTGCCATTAGGGATTTTACCAAATTACTGTGAATGATCAATTTTGAGAAGATAGGCCGAAGAAACCTAGACTAGACGTTTTTCTGCCCCTATCGAGAATCGAACGCAGGCCCTCAGCTTTCACTACACTACAGGGACGCTAACTTCACAGCAATTTAATCCTGAAATACCTACTGCCTGAATGGGTTCCTACTTCCACGTGAGAGCCTAGTGTTCATCCCTGACTGTAATACATTTCCCGACTGCTCACATGTAAGTTCTAATTCAACAGTTTTAACTCAATTATACATTACACAGCAATCGCTAGTAGAGCTTACTTCTAAAGAGTTGCTTTGCTGCGGGGAATTTTACGAGGTATACCTTTTATACGCTCGGACTAACCTATTTCTACTAGTCCTATTGGCTTCAAATTTGGCAGAAGTGTGCATAAATGTTTTATAAGATCAGGAAAAGTTTTTCTAGAATTTTTCAGCAAAAATGACATGTTTTATGACCGGAAGTGTGAGATGAGGTAAGACCGTCTACGAACGTCAAAATGGAGCTAGACGCTCGTGATTTTCGACTACAAAAGGGGTTTAACGGCTATGGAATGTCTGGATCAGCTAACAGCAACATTTGGAGAGTTTGCCCCTTCCCTCTTACGAAAATGATACAATTGTTTGCGTCTCCTGTAAAATTTTAGATTTCGGCGTTTATCGAAATATTGCATCGAAATAATGAAAATGAGGAAATAAAAAAAATATATGCTGTCACTAATGCTCATGGGTGTGGGAATTTTCCAATTTGTTGTTTACAGGAAATAGCTTGTCAAGTTGTCACCAATAGTCCTGCAAGTATTTCTTGTTTCCTTATCTTTGAAATACCAAAGATCTTCTGGGAATATTATAATTAATGACATTCTGAATGGTACCGCGCAACCAGTTCGTAAAAATGTGTCTTGTGATCTTTCATAGTTGTTATCTCTCTCTGAGATAGAATATATTTTCTACCGCAGGAACCCACTGCCCTATTTAGTCTTTAACAGGCCCTAAGTCTCTAGCTATATAAAGCGTAGAGAAGCCTGCAAGATGTCTCTGATTAAAAGTATATCCAAAAATGAAGTCTCACACAGTTGAAGGGAGGGGGAGGATGGAACCAAACAAGGACCTTGAGTCGGCTCAGAGAATTGGAAACGTATAAGATAGTCTATTATCGGCCAAATCGGCTGAGAATATTACATTGCAAAAAAAAGTATTAATAAGCTTTTAGTCTCTTTCCTATTATAATTATGTTATTCAAGTGCTGATGTTACTAAATTTCCAAGAATTCTCTAGTCTGTATGAAGGAATAATTCATTATTATAAAAAATAGAATGTCGAATTCGGCAAGGAAATACTACTTCTATAACATACTGAAGCATCTTTGAGTTGTTTGTAACAAAGCGTAAGGACGTAGGCCTATATGTCCGTCATGCGTAGCGAAGATGATGAAAGTTCATGAAAGGAGCAAATAAAAATGTGTAAGATCTCTACAGATAGTGAGGCCTTGAGCCATGACTTAATTTAGCTTATAGGTAGATCCGGCATTGAAGGATTTTCCCACCCCACCCCAAGCTGTGTTTATTATGTTTTAACCTACTGTCACCACCGCCCACCTTCAATCGTTAAAGCTGCGCTATTGGGTCGTTATTTTCGTAAGACAAGATCAGCCTACAAATGGTCATGGACACACTGCTTCGACTCAAATGGAATCGCTTTCATATTTCAAAAACTCGACATTCTTATATAATCGGTTTTCTTTACCGTAATGTTTATAGGAACAATAAACTAGCGATCTGCAAAATTCCAGTGCAGAATGAAATACTTAACTCGTGAATTTCAGAAAATTAACGCACCGATGTGAAGTGTGCGAGTTCAAATGACAGAAGTGTCTCATCAAGTCTCTCCTCTCCTTTACTACCTCGGGCGGGTCTTTAAACATTGGTTTCGTGGGAATCCAAATAATATGAATTACGAAACAGCTACACAACTACACGATAGGGTCTTACAGCTAACGCAGAGTGCTAATGTGTTTCTGTAACGGTCAACAATGTCAGTGATCAGTAATGAACCTTGTTTGTGTCCGTTTTTATTTCCAAGGCGTAAATAATGTGGGCAGGAAAGGAGAGGATTGTTTTCACTGTGTTGTTGTAGATGGTGTGGTTGTAACCTTGTAATTATAGTCGTCATTGTCGTCGTTATTGTTGTTGCTGCTGTTGTTGTTGATGTTGTTGCTTTCTCTGCTGCTGCTCCTCCTTCTCCTCCTCATTCTCCTCCCCCTTCTTCTCCTCTTCCTCTCCCTTCTCCTCCTCCTCCCCTCCTCCTCTTTCTCCTCCTTCTTCTTCTTCTTCGTCTTGGAACAAGCTGCTGACTCACTTCAAATGTTGAAAGTCATGTTAAATCTGTTTCCCCCCTTCCTGATGAATTATATAAACACTTCCATAACAATTATTGCCGACACAATGATCGATGGAAAATATTGACCAGATCTTAATCAATGCATAAATCTGTGTAGGTGGCCGTGGAGAAAATAGTTTTGTGGATTCAAAATGGCTACATTATAGGTATGAAGATGCCAATGTATTTTTCACTGTTGGCTATGCTTGCATTAGGTTTTACACCTCTCATTAACTTATCCTGGGGTGCCGTGTCAAAATACATGTACTTTCCAAACATGTTGTTTAGCTCTTCCTCCAAATTTTGACACAAAGAAAAATGCACCTGAACCAGTTAGATTTTGAGAACTTAGGCAGTGAAGCAGACAACCTAATATATTAGGCCTTTTCACTCAGTAAACAGGGTAACCTTACCAAGCAACAACCACAAATTTTATACTTGAGTGACTAAACCTCACATATTCTGAGTCTACACATATATTATTTGCACCTATCTAAGCCTTTAAAATTAAAATCCAACTCCTCCCCCCATGGCCAATTTTCTGATTTTATAGGGACTATTTAAAATTGCATATTTTTATGCCAGGTGCTGTTGGCATCTTCATACCTACATAGCAACAGGTGGGTGGATCCCAGAGCCAGTGCATCTAGTTATATTATCAAAGTCCCCTGTACTGCTTGCTCTGTGAGCGGCCTAGCGTTGGGTGATAGTGGGGAATAGGCTAACACAATGTAGAGAAATACTTCTGGACAAAAACCATGTTCATTTTATAAGCTCTTAACTGTTACTTTCTATAGATCTAAACTCTCTGGTGAATCCCAGATCAACCCTTCCCTTTTACACGTGAGTGCATCAGCTGACTCACACTCTCACGTTGAATGGAGCAGAGGACAAAGTTCCACACTTATAATTTGGAGGTCGACCTTAACCCTGACCAATCAGCGCGGGCATCACTAGAACGAGGCCATGAAAACAAATCATTAGATTTGCCCACAAGTCTGCACGTGCGTTTGCGAGCGAGTACTGGCTAGCTGTAGCCCGCAGATCGGGTGAGCACTGGTTTAGTCATGCCACCTGCAAGTGACTCAGCTCTGAAACAAGTCGTGTACACTGATGTTGGTTCACAGGCCCGCTAGGGTATAGAAGGAGAGAAGAGGCATAATGGGCCACCTCCCTCATTTGAGTTCAGCCTCACGCTTCACGGCAGAGGACGGTTTTGCCTGGAATATCACAGTACAAAATTTCACATTGCATAGAAGCTTTGCAGATCGTTAGTTTATTGTTCCTTCGAGCGTTCAATTTGAAAAGAAACTGATATAATATAGAAACGTTAAATGTTTGAAATATGAGAGCACATCTGTCTAAGTCGAGGCAGTGTCCGTGGTTGTTTGTGGGCAGTGGCCGTATGCATAATGCATACGTTATCTAATGTATTGCGTTAACTGCAGTGAACACTACTAATGTTTTGGGAGTTTCCCGTCGTAATCGCAGTGCGTTAACTAAATGTAAAGATTATTTTTCCTGTGCATACGGACCCAGGTCTTGTAGTCCGATGGTAATGATCCGATGGCACAGCTTTAAATGCACTTAGAGAGGCGGTTTAAGAGACATTAAGAATCTGTGAGGCCATGGGTTGGAGAAAATAATTCTGGTGCGGATGCCCCCATCTCAGTTCTCTCTTCCCTCCTCCCCTCTCTCTCTCTCTCTCTCTCTCTCTCTCTCTCTCTCTCTCTCTNTCTCTCTCTCTCTCTCTCTCTTTCCCTTTCTTACTTTCTTATAATGTTCTTTTCTCGTGTCCTTGGCATGGGGCCCCTTAAACACGCAGGGTCTTGGTCCATTCGGCCTTTTACTAAACCAACCACTGAAAGCATCATTCATACTGGAAATGACACATTGAGGAGTCTGTATTATCTCCAGCATTCCTGGGTAACTCTTGCTTGTATTAAGCCAAACACCCATGCCCACACACATACACAAATGCACACATACACACTTCCAAACACAAATAACACGCATAAACGTACACATACACACACTTAAACACGTGCATATACGAACAAACATACACACACACACACACACACATTCACACACAGCTAGTTCCGTTTCTCATAGATCACTGTTCTAAGCTGAAAAGTGATCAGACGTTGATTTCAGTACGGGGCCTGCTTCAACCATCACATTCTCTGTTTAGGAGAGGTCAATACAAGATACAATGCACTTTTTTTTTTAACCATATTATGCTGCGTCCATATATATGTGGTGTTGTATATAAGCAAAGATTATCAAAGGCAGTTGGTTGAACTTTAAAACTGTTTAATATTTAATCACAACACACACAGAAATAGTTTTCTAGCTTTCCTCACAAGACGGAGATACTGACACACGAAGGGCAAACATCCAACTGATTCATTCTTGTTCAAAACTCAGTACTTATTCCCTAGAGACGGTAGACGACCACAAATAAACAACATACATCAATATCTTAGTGTCAGTCCTAACCTACAGGTAATACTTAACTTAGCGAGTGAACCTCCCTGGCCTATACTCAAAACTGTCACATGCACCCGATGGTCTTGGAGATGGACTTAAAGTTAGAACATAAAACCACAGTCGAGCAACGTGAGGCTACCACAGCATAACACACGTTGGGACAAAGACTTGGACGCAGAGGCTCGACACTAAGCAACATTTACAAGCAATGTTTGGACAGACACCACAATATAAAATATATATGTGCTGACCCTCGTAAAATGCCAAGCCTGCGGTGCCAGGAGAAGTGGAGGGAAATAGGAGGGAGATCATCCATTGTTTAAATTATACCATCATACAGAAATACAGAAGACAGAAATTAGTATAAATCTGAGAGGCGAAAACTGCTTAATGTGATGTGCAATAAAAAAGAGCGATGAATTTTGCTCTTAAATGAAGGAAAAGTACAACAAGACCGGGAAAAAAAAATCAGTGATCTATGGAGAATCATCATAATTCGAATATCATTATCTCAAAGAAAAGTTTATGTCGGAAGCAAATCTGGAAAGAATAAAAACAGAAGGGCTTTTATGAATAGTAATCCCACCCCTTTCCCACCCAGCCCCCTCCCCGCCACCCTCAATCCTTTTTGCGTTGAGAAATTGTTGCGACAATGTTCGTTTTAAAACCTCCTACCTATATCGAAAAGTTGAAAATACTTATGAAGTTTCAATGGAACTGCAACATCTAGCTACGCTTAAGAGGTCAAGAGCTTGCGCATGAATGATGGGACCATCGTAAGAATTACATTAACTCTGCATGTTGAAGGCTACATTCAACACCAATGCACTGAAGTAGTTAGTAAGTGAATCAATCGTTAATGCGCAAGCTCTCAATTTGTTTATATAGACGCATCAGAGTACAGTAGTTGAAGTCGGCCTGCTTTTGCGAGACACGAGTGAAGGTTCCCGCACAGCAACAGCAATCAGCTGATCAACAGCTGAGCAGATCACGTGACTTTCTCAAAATCAGGTCACAAATCTTCGTTTATCTCGTCAACAAAGCGCTGTGGCCACACGGCAAGGAAGAGTGAAAGCAGTGTTGTCGGAAAGCGCATTCAGTAAGCGGTTGATGAACCTATTGTGGGTAAGTAGGCTATTTTTATAATATCAACTAGTCTGGTGTTGGTTTCTTTCTTCGTGTTCTTCTTCTCGATATTAAATTTGGTGTTGAATTGTTGTTGTTGTTGTTGTTGTTGTTGTTGTTGTTTCTTTTCACAGTGAGCCTACCAATTCCTTCCTTCCTTCCTTCCTTCCTTCCTTCCTTCCTTCCTCCTTTCTATCTTCCATCCTTCGGGAGGATTTCCATAATGTGGTAACTGGCGATAAGGAGTTACGCTTCGACTGACGCTCCTGTCTTGATGGGCATTAGTGTTAGGGTTAAGGGTAGGGTTAGGGTTGGGGAGGGGTGGGGGTGTAGGGTTAGGGTTAGGGTTTAGGTTGTATTAGTACGTTATTCGGACCGGAATTAAAGTACTGACTGTAGACTGTAGTTGTAGAAGTTACGGAAGGATTTCCAAATGTGGTAACTCCTACAACTACGGTCAGTACCTTAATTCCGAATAACGTATTAATACATGTACAACCCTACCCCCCTAACCCTATTCTTAACCCTAACGCCTAACACTAATGGCCATCGAGACAGGAGCATCAGTCGAAGCGAGCGTAACTCCTTATCGCCAGTTACCACATAATTATGGAAATCCTCCCGAAGTGACCACATATGGAAATCCCTCCCTTCCTTCCTTGCCTTCCTTTTTTCCTTCCCTCATCGTTTTTGTTCTCCTTCCATAAATTTCTGTCTTACGTTCACTCGCTGGTCATTGTTTCATTCATTAGTTCCTGAAGAGTTGTTCTGCCCTATGTGTACATTAAGACATCGGAACAGTCTAGGAGTCTAGGCCTATCACTTTAATAAACTGTATTGCTCCAAGAGCGATCCTGAACAGCGATCCTGGCCAGCACATCGGCAATCTCCTAGGACAGGACCGCTCTTGCATAGATGCAGTTCATTTAGTCATTGGTTTAGCCACAAGATCGGTCCTACTCCGTGATTATCCCAGCACATCTTTCTGTGAGAGCCAACAGGTTGCTCATCTAACATGGCACCAGATGTATTATGAGTACTTTTTTTTTTTCAGTCATGTGCATCCAGATGATAATGAATCATCGCATACATTTTGGGCTGTGATGTATTCAAAAGTATGCGCATAGATACTCGCAACCTCTTTAGTTGTTGTAATGTGAAGCAAGCAGTCCCTTGTACCTAGGAATTTATTTGCTTGCCGACTAGAAGGTCTCATATGGCTGTTTACATGTTCATTTGGACCGCCTTTTGCACTTTATGGTGACGCCTCTAACATAGACATTGTAATTGATTTTAGAGTCTTTTGAAGAGAGTAGGGAGGGNGGGGGGAGAGGGTCATGCCGATCCTCTATTCTATATCCCTAACCACCTTCTTCCCCTTTTCTAAAGATCAAAATAATGAGTATCATGTAAGCCGAGGTTTACAGCTCTATGCCAGTGAGTACCAACTTTATTCAAAACGTACCTCTCGCTCTCTTTTCTGGGTCGCTGTTATGAATCAGATCATTGACCTGGTTAAGTGGGTCATGTTAGAGTGCAAGATTTCGGGTCGATGGGAGGGGCGTGGATGGAGTGGGTGGTGGAGAGAGAGGGGTCAGTAGGTTTCATGAGGTAGTAATGACATTGGAGTCCGCATCACGTGGCTCGCTAAAACGTCATTTTTTGAAGGGCAAGAAAGAACGGCACTTTGTTAGAAAAGATAGAAAAAGGCATTTTGTAGGGCAAGAAAGATAGAAAAAGGCATTTTGTAGGGCAAGAAAGAAAGGCACAGAGAGAGAGAGAGAGAGAGAGAGAGAGAGAGAGAGAGAGAGAAACTGTGAACGTAGTGGAAGAATAATACGGCGTTCATGTAAGACGGTGAGATCGTGGGCCCATTTTTTTTTTNGGGGGGGGGGGGGGAGGATGGAGTGGGGAGCAGAGAGAGGGAGGTCATTGAGTTTTGTATGGTTATAATGACAGTGAAGGCGGTATCACATAGCTCGCTACAACGCCATTTTTTATAGGACAAGAAAGAAGGGCACACATATAGATAGACAGAGAGAGAGAGCAAAGGAGACGAATAGCTCTGAGTGTCATGGTAGAATGGGGTGTTATATGGTTTTACGGTGGTGAGCAGTTGGGAAGTGTGTAAAGGTCATGGGTAAACACTAGGCTTGCATGTGAAAGTTAGGGAGCAACATTCAGGTAGTAGATATTTAAGGTTATTATTTCTGTCAAGTTAGCATTCCTGTGATGTAGTGGTAATACTTTCAGACTTGCAAGCTAAGAGATCTTATTCGATCCACAGAACAGAACAAGTCTCAGAATTATTTATTTGAATTTGCAAATGGATCATTAATTGTTCTACAACATGTTTGTGCGCGGCTTTGGCTGCATTGTAAGTGAACAAGGCAACACGGATGTCAGTCTACCGTAAACCGACATAGACACCGTATGTTCTTAACGAAATTTGGTTTAAGCATTTTACAGTGTTTTGTCGTTGTAGTTGTACGGCAGGTATGACAAAACTAAGACTTGTCCAGGTTACCATGGTATTACACACAGTGTCTGGAGATTAGGTCAGGTTTTCGTGTCCTCATTATAATATGGAGCAACGATGATAATGGTGGAGGCAACCGGCTTAACCAACAGAATGGTATCACGGTAAAATTCCAACACCTTTGACCTCAGCAATCCGTTCAGCTCTTGTTTACCTCACCGTTACCCGAGAGATTACCAACTGGCCTACATTCAACATTAGCGTGACTGCGTCTCCCCCAACAGCTGGCCAGCCGACCAAAATATAGCCAGCATTGCCCAGGAAATTACTTTAGCTGAAGAAGGTTTCATATTGATCAGTGTCATAGACATAATAGTATTATAGCAAGACATTCCCTCAGGGAAGTTGTGTTACGAGTGCCATACAAAATTGTACATTCATAAAACTGATAAACATAGAACAGTTTACACTATTCATAAATATACAATGTTTTAAATGAAATCCACAACAAAGTCATTGCTAGTCGCTGCTGTGCAGCATCCTGGCTACCCCCCCCCCCCCCCCCCCCCCCCCCCCCNCAACCCCCTACCCTTCCCTAGCTCCAAAGCCAGGTACTCATTCACACCTGAGTCGAGTGAGGAAATAGAAGTGAAGTACTTTTCACTAGGACACCACTCACACCACAATGTGAACTGCCCAGCCTGGGAATCGAACCCACAATCACAGACTTGGCAGTCTTCAGTGACTGACAGCTACTCACAAAGCTGCACGGCAACGCTGCTTCCTAAAGAAACATGCATCCGAACTATAGATGATTGGCCATATCACTTATGTACAAAACTAGCCTGCCTTCTTAGAGGATTGGTCATCCTTGATCATGATAATGTGAAGCAGCAAGGCCTAATCATTACGGCATTGGAGCAAAAGGTTCCGGCAATGGTCAAGTGATAAGTACTCTTTGAGAAAGCATTTCGTTCACATTTTCCTCAGTACACCTGGTTGTGAAATGAGGACATGGCTACCGGCAGTGAAAGATTTTTGTCCGAATGCCGGCGGTCAGTGCCTGTAAAATGGCCATGGCACTATATACCCTCTAGAACGTTGAAAATGTCTTTGGGTCATCACGCTGCCGGGGTGATAATAGTGTGACACCTCTAAACGAGCAGTGGATAGCATACAAGACTTATGAACCTATTTTGTGACCAGTTGTAAAGACAGACTTTTTTTTTTTTTATCTCGAAGTGACGTAGATTTCTGGAATGGTCTCTAAATGTGACATCTATCAATGTTATTGTAGCCTATAACTATTCTTTGTGTTCTCCAATGCACAGAGTTTTAGTCAGCATTGCGGATTCCATCAAAGTAATCAATACGTCTTTCCATCAGATCAATACCGGCGCGATGGGCTACTCATTGTTTGCCTCACTCTCACGCAGTTTCGTCTACCGACTGTTCTATTTTGAGCAGAAAATTCCGTCGGATGTTTTTATGGAAAGTTTTCTGTCCGACTTGCGTGGGTGCGGTGGTAGCAATGATCTTGATGTTGACAAGCGAGTACTTCGGCGTTGATGGTTAGTTCATACAACAAGATGCAATCTAAAGTCACCAGACCGTGCCTGAAAAAGCGGGAAGACTTATTCTAGATATATTGCATTCCTCTATCTCTTTTGAAATAGTTCAGTTGGGAGCCAGACCAATATTCAGACGCCGCTACCCAGCTTAGGAGTAGCCCTGGAGGTTTGTATGTGTCAGTGTGACAAGTTGATATGCGAGGTCGAATGATTGCAGCGTTGGACTCGAGATTTAAAAATCGCGGATTCGATTCACGACCACGGGCTTGTTGCGATGCCTTGGAAAAGCATTTCGTCCACATTTTCAGTCCACCCTTCTGTAAAATGGGTAACTGGTTACAGGCAGTGAAGGATATTGTCCGAATGCTAGTGATCAGTCGCACTGTGTACTCCCCAGGGAGTTGAGAAAGCCCTGGAGTGATCTGGCCTGCTGTGGTAATAATAGTGTGAAGTCGCGTGAGCAGGCATTTGCCTGGATACGAGACACATAAATCGCATTATTATTATTATTATTATTATTACTAGTAAGTACCATAGACTGAATGTCTTGATGTAGTGCATGTCATATATATATATATATATATTTTTTTTTTTTTCATCTTTGGGAAGTGAAAAAAAAAAACCACAGGGAGCTAAGTCCTTCGGAGGGGGATGGGGGAATAGGGGCAGTAATGGCCATGTAGTTAGAGCGCTGGTGTAATGTCACTGTGCAGCAGTCAGTCGTTGTTTTGCTTCTTGACAAATCGCTTTCGACTTATTGCGAAAGGACCCCGCAGAAAGTCAGCATTAACCAGGGTTGGGCAGAAATGAGGTCGTAAGAACGCAGTTCGTGAACTTATGTTCAGCTCGCGTGAACTTGATCTAAGCTTATTAGCTATTTTGGACGAGCTGATCTGGCTTTGAATTGTAGCTAGTTTGGGTGTTTGATCTGAACGCAGTTGGTAAACCTAAATTCAGCTCACGTGAACTTGATCTGAGCTTAATAGTTACTATGGAGAAACTCATCTGGATCTCATCTATAGCTACTTGATCCGAACTTTGATTTTCTACCTAAATTTCAGTTCAGTTCACATCTACCTCGAAACCAGAACTGAATGCCGGTTTCTAAATCTAAGGGAAATTGATCTATCCAAAAACTACTCAATTTTCATAGAATTGAGCTAAATTTGATCTTAAGGCGTTTTCCCCCCTAGTGAACCAGACGAGCTGAACTGACTTGTTTAGTGAACTTGCCCAACCTTGACATTCACCGTCTGACCTGCAACTACCGCTGTGCAACTTCTCCTCTCCCAAAGGTGAAAGTTCAGCTTCAAATGGAAGAGGATTTAAGATAATTGAGGACAAGCAGACGAAATTGCAAATTATGTGCTTGACTTGTTGACACATGGCGCAGACCCTCTGAAACACTGCAAGGCTTGTTTGCCGCGATACAACATTGTGTTGTCTCCCTAATGAACTATTTCAATGTGATGCCAAGAACAATTCTGTGAAATTTTATAGACTCATTTTGGAAATTTTTGGATCGCACCTCGAACAATAGTCATAAACGTGTCACGTTTTAGAAATGATAATTAGAAATTGTTTTAATGGAAATGCAGGTCTAAACCCAGTGTCTTGAAGACAGACTTGCAACCACAACAACAACAACAACAAAAACAACAAAAACAAAAACAACAACAACAAAAACAACAACAGCAGTAAACAAATAAACAAACAAATAGGATTAAAGTGGTGTTCGAAAAAAAAAAACCAGAATAATATATATAAGTATGCAATAGTCTAGTCTAGTAGAAATAAACAATAAGATTCATAAATCAGGACTTCGGATGAAGAGACGGGGAGAAGGGAGGAATTGGAGTGAGGGAAGGAACAAGGGAATTGCTCTCCTTCTCCACCCTTGTCAATACATTCCTTAAGACTTCACTCGTCTTTCGTGTTACGTCTCCATTCACCTGTATAATAATAGACTTTACTTTCAAGGGACCGGAAACTAAGAAGAGCTTCGAGGTCTTCAGTAGTCAACACATTCACGGTGTTGGTTTCGAGTCCGGTACTCGATGTCAAGTATCTTTGAGGTATCGGAAGAATCAGTTGTTTTTGTTTTGTTTCCGGGCAGTTTCGTCGAATTAAGGTCTTGGCTTGAGAACTTTGTAAAAGAGTATATTGAGAAATCATCGTGAGTTTCAACATGTGCTCTTAAGGACAGTTTAAACAGTCATCTTCTACATACCAGATCCAAAGGGATATCATTCTTGTCTCTGCGCCATGTGCTTACAGACCTGTAATAGGATTTGACCCTTTTTTCCTCTATGGGCTATATTAACATTTTGAGCTGCCCTCTGAACCCAAAGTTTTAGCTTTCACCCAGACCCATACCAGATTGAAGCTCATTATGTGGCCCAAATTTTAAGACTTACCCGACCCTAACAAGCCCATTGAAATTTTGAGCTTGGTTGCTATTGATAAACAGACCCTATATTTTTCACCGGTCAATGCCAAACCCCTCCTCTTCTGCCTGAGCACACCCTTGACCTGGCAGTTCCAGCCCAGGGCTAAATAGTGCCTGGTAAAAATAAAGTAAAATGGACACAGATTCCCATGATATCAAAATTTCCCCCCTGCAACCCTTATTACTGGAAGCAGGGCATGCCAAAAGAGGGAAAAGGGGAGATGAAATATACCCCCTAAGTTTTGTAGGACCACAAAGTGGTAGGACCACAAAGTGGTAGGACCACAAAGTGAAAGTACAATTACAGACCTGTAACCTTATCTTCGCGGGGAAGTAAGTGAAGCTTCTGAATGTTAAAGACGTTAGTCAGAGAATTTGGAATCGTTTGCCATACACCGGAAGTGGGAGCTCAACAAAATGAATGGTTGACACAGACCTTGGCTTTTTAGATTCGCTGATTACATGTAAGTTTTTGTTGTTGTTGTTGTTTTTAAACGAATGTTGAGCTTATCCTGACATTCTTGAAACTGCTGTCAGCAGAAGTGGAAATCAGCTTAGTGGGATTGTCCAGTCTGACGTTGAAACAAAAAGCACAGCAACAACAACAGCAACTGCTACTACTACAAACAAACAAACAGTCTTTACTTTGTATGTCAGAGGCTGGCAGCTTCTAGAGGTACACCAAAGATTATATTTGCTTTGTTTAGTGGCGGCTTGTCATTATGTGCAACCTGTGCAGTGCCGGGTAGAATTTCACAAAGAAAGTAAGGAAAGTGATCTTTGGAAATACAATGACTAAATAAAAAAATCCACACGCCTTTGTGTATGCATTGGAACTGCAGTTCAGCTATGGCACTATGATCATGACACAGTTAGATGCCCCTCGTTGGCCCGCTTGTATGCTCAGTCGCAACCAGTATACAGTCTTCATACATTATCACTCGTTTTGTGCAACCTCGGTTTCTTCATAAAGTTCCACCTACGTGACGCCCTTGAAGCAAGCAGTCTCTCCATTGTAGACTTACACAGGTATTCTGCATTGTTACGAGTTTCACGATGTCAAGTTGTCGTCCTTGAGCTGTAAGATCAACCCATCAAATTGTAGGATTTTCCCAAGTGAACGACAAAGCTAAAACTTGTAGAATTTAGACACAAATGTACTATCTGCAACAACATCAATGTGTTGTGATCACTACTTGATCTGAGCTTGCTAAGTTCTTTCTCATAGCACAAATTTGCACTGAAAGTGGGCTCAGCATTGCGCTGGCACAACTTTTACACTTTTACAGCATTTGCCAGATTGGTCTGTGGTCTTGAAATAACAGCAATTCTATATCTCCTCTCCCCCCTCCCCCCAACCTCTCACACCTCTTCACCCCACGAGCTAACAAAGCCTGTTATTATAGGCAGCACAGGGCGAACGTTTTCAGTGTCTAGACTCGATCCCACGAAGAAAATAGTGTGTAGCTAGTCGATTCTTAACCTGGAGTGCCATTGCCCAGCACCAACCAGTTCACGAACTAGTAGTATGATCACTATGTGCATGGTCCAGTGCCTTTAGCCCGCACGCCTCAACGGTCCTGGCTTTTCTGTGGGATTGAGTTGGACCTACTTCAGGCAAGTGGTCATTAGCAGGACCATAATAAACCGACTTCGAGGGAATAGGAACTCCTTTTGACGTTCTTACCAGTGTTGAGCAAGTTCACCAAAAAGAAAAAGGCAGTTCAGGTCAAGTTCAGTTCGTTAATGGAAAAATGCCCTAATATCAAGTTTAGTTCAGTTCCATGAAAATCAAGTAGTTTTGAGATTAACTTCCCTTGGTTGATGTAGTTCATTCCATGAAAATTGAGTATTTTCAGATCAGTTCTTCTCGATTTTTTTTTTTTAAACGGGCATTCGGATCTGATTTTCGAAGTAGATGTGAACTGATCTGAAAGTTTGGTAGAAAATTTAAGTTCAGATCATGCACTCAAAATAGCTGCACATCAAATCCAGATCAGTTCGTCCAAATTAACTTTTAAGGTCAGATCATTTTCACATGAACTGAACCGCGTTTATATGACCTCAGTTCTGCCCATCCTGGTCATTACTTCTTCCATCCATTTTTTTTTCCAAACTGGATTTTGACTGGGCGTTCGCTAATAAACTTTTTAACCCTTCGCCTGCGTGAAATGAGATCCCCTTGGATGTTAGGTATCCAAGTTTTATGGCTTAATATTATTTTCCGAAGTTCATGTGGCAATTTCGCGCTACATTTTTTTTGTCGTAAAGTGAGCAGTCAGACTGTTGCTTATTAGTGCATATTAGACTTGCTCGCCAGCTGCATACGTTTTTTTTTAAATTTTATATGAATAGGAACAACCAGTGTTTTCTCCAGACCTCGTGATTTTCATTGAACACCGATCTTCTCTTCTTTTCTGCACTCTAAATTTTGCATTACCTAACAAAAACCTAAATCCTTCTAAAAATTTGCAAATCCCCCCCCCCCCAAAAAAAAATTCNGGGGGGGGGGGGGGGGGGGGGGAATGTCTTCCCCAATTCAAATAATCCGCAGAAAACACTGACCAACCTCTGTATGGCACACTGTAAATCTATAAGACCAACCTCTGTATGGCACACTCTGTAAATCTATAACAAGACCTTTTGTCATTTCTGGCATGGGAAACTGCTGAACGTTTCCGTGAAAAGCTAGAGAGCTCCGGATCTTGTTTACCCAGTCAATAATCGCAAGCCAATATAGGAAGAAATCCCTGAACAAGCTCAGACAGATTACCTAATGTAATGCGACACGCTATACAGAGCCAGGTAAGATATGGCCATGTATTTGGTCAGCTATAATAGTGAGACAGTTACATCCTTTACAGTTTTTAACGGGAAAGGGAGAAAAAAGTTTGAATGTCACAGTTTTTTGGGTTGTTTTTTTTATTGGTGAAGTAATTTTTCTTGCCACTCGACGCCTCAAGTAAATGATGGAAGGTGGAGCTCGGCAAAATAGCAGCCACCATTTATGATTTCAAATTTGTTAGTGTAACTTTTTATCAGTGGTCTTGTGTCGGAGCAGGCTATAGCAAGAATCAACAGTGATAGGAAGCGAATAAACTGAAGCAAAGATATAGGTAGAGCAAACACCACTCGCAAGTCAGCACACTCGTTTCTAGTTCTTCCGCATCAGTCGCAGCCAGCTTGCTTAGAGACTGATACTACTTCTTTTGCTTAGAATCTCTGAGGGACCGCCCACAGAATGAAAGGATCACCACTTTCATTTA
>JAWQUT010000207.1:37687-50227 GCA_033807755.1 Ellobium chinense
GGGGGGGGGGGGGAAGGGGAGGAGTCAAAGAAAGAAAGGTCATAATATTAGTCAAACAACTTAAGACTGGTACTGTCAACAGATGGGCTGTGAGAGAAGTTGTAGAGAGGAGAACAAGATACTATGATAATGGGTATGTTCCCTGTGTGCTAATCATGTTAATTCTGAAGGCATCTGAATCTTAAAGACCCGTACAGAGTATAAAAGGTGAGGAGAGGTACAAGGGTGCATTTCACAGATACGGATATATATTCACAACGGAGTGCTATATTCACTAATTTCTCGAGCAAAGAAGTTCATGCTGCAGAGAAACTGTGCAGATTACTAGTTTACTGTCGCTCCGAATAGATAAAAATGATTCTAAAATGTTATATTTTATTTATATATATATATATATATATATATAAAATTATGTTTTATCTCTGAAGAGATAAAAAGGGTTTAAAGATGTTATATTTTTGTCAAATATAAAAGCACGTCCGTCTGAGTCAAGACGGCCTCTTGTAGCAGGATAGACTAGCAAGAATCAACAGTGCTTGACGGCCATTAGAATCTATAGTTGTGGGCGGGGCTTGCCCTCCGACAGTAACAATTGGATGGCGCAGCTTTAACAATAACATTAACAATAACAATAACATTAACAATTACAATAAGTTTATTGACCTCAGACAACAATCTGTTGTAAACGAACAAACAACAACAATAACTATTCTTAACATGAAATTCAGTGACCTCTGATAGACTATGCTTCGCTCCTGGTGTCCAGCCAGTACACTGCAAGCCTGGCAAGCCGGGTCTCAAAAAGGTCGTCTATCAAGCATGGCAGATCCGATCTTATCGACAATAACCTTGACCTTCACTTGAACTCCAACCAATAGCTAGAAAGCCAGTTGTTATGAAATGAGAAAAGGGGTAGGTGGGCAGGGGCTAGAGAGGAGGGGCGAGGGTTATGGGGTTGATGGTTGCTGTATTATAAAAGCTGGCCGGTCGTGGTCACCCTGTTATGTACCTTCCGAAGATTTTGAGGTGTGAGATTCCCAGAGCTGCATAGCTGCCGCCGGGTTCTATCCAGTCCTTGTAAGTATAAGGAGTTATTCATTTCAGATTACAAGCATCTATTGTTTTCTCTTCTTTCGGCCAAATTAATAAAATGTGTTGTTCTACAAATTCTATTGCGATTTCGGAATATTTTGTCCATGGGGATTAAAGTACTTCTTTCCCCCGATCTTTCAGGTGGATCAACGTCCGAAATTTTCATAAATCTTCTTCAGAAATAATCACCTCGCTTTCAGATTTGGTCCGCAATTGTTCATTAGGCTGGTTTTGACCGCATGCTAATACATAGGCCTAATGCCCTTAATTTTTATATCTACAGTATAAGGCTGAAACTGCACCCTAAACTTTAAAATTGGATGCATTCTCTAGATCACAGGTCTTTTTACCTATTTCTACACCCTCACATTGGCTGCCAGGGCGCCACGAAAAAGGAATTTTATATATTAGCGGATTAATAGGATTGCACACAAATGGCCTTAGGTGCCTGAAATCTTCAAATGCAAAGGTAGCTCTCGACTCTTACTCGGGGCGAAAAGGCCTTCTAGTCGGTTTCTGCTACATGGCTTTGTAAATATGAGAACTAAATGTGAGACGCTATCAGCTGCAGAGGATTGTGTTTGCATATTATTGACATACGCGAGGAATTCCATGTGTGCCAGAAAGATTTCCGCATGGAACACATCGAACCAACAACATACCCTAACCATAATCCTACTCTAACCCTAACCCTAACCCTGACACTGGGTTAGGGTTATGGTTAGGGTTAGGGTATGTTGTTGGTTCGGTGTGTTGCTTGAGGAAATCTTTCTGCCACACATATCGTCCGATTTTTCGCAAAGTGACGAAAGTGTGAAATCGTGATTTTTTTTTAAGGAGAGCAATCTAAAGATTTTCTTTTTTCAAAGGCATTAAGATTTTTTCTTATTCCACTCTTTAATGTCTCGAAAACTGTAAAAAGCAGCAAACAGCGCTTATTCAAGGTTACAGAGACATCGATACTATGTAGTTTTATGCAACAAAAAAAAAAACCAAAACCCAAAAATTGCGGTATTCGTCACTTTGCCAAAATTGTGACGATATGGAATTTCACCCGGACATACTTTGTGATATCACAAGCAAATTCTCGAGCATTTTTAAAGTGATGCCAACTGAACTGTAATTCAGCAACGTTTTGAAATTAACAGAGCTAAAAGGAACAAAATACGTGTATCCCATATTATGCAAGTTACTGATACCAGCTGTGGTTGCATTTATTGCTCTTCATGAATACTAATTTCGAAGGATTGATTTGCCTCACTCCACCAGATGTTGGGTGCAAAATTTCACATTGGAAGGCTAATTAATCTTTGCGAACCTTGGACTTGAATTTTGTTGCATGAAATACTGAAACAGATCTGCTGTTATTACTGAAAGTTGCAGTGGGAACAGAGTGAAAAATAGGAAGTGTAACTGAATAACATCTGGAACACCACCTTACGACTTCAAGGGTGTTAATTTCAGGAAAATTACTTATTCCAAAACTGGACTCATATTATAATGTCCAGGAAAAACCCCGTCGAAAGTCCAGACCAAGCATTTGCGCTCGGTTCAGAACAGTGATTATTGCTTTCAAGGTCATAACTGAGTTGTTGTTGTTGTTGTTGTTGTTGTTGTTGTTGTTGTTTTTTCACTTTAACATAATATCAACATTCTTTCCATCTCCCCTCGAAGTTTGACTGTGTAACTCTGCATATAAATGCCTTTATTTATTTTTCCATGTATATCGAAATGCATTATTTATGATATTATTTGTTTGCCTACTCTCAAGTCATTTTGCTTATTTTAAAGATACGGCCATTCCTGAACTTAAAATATATTTATCTCAGCTTTTAATATTCCCCCATTATTTCTCATGGTAATAGTACATACCATGAGCTCTTTTTTCTCTCAGTGTTTCTCTCTCTCTCTCTCTCTCTCTCTCTCTCTCTCTCTCTCTCTTTCTCTCTCTCTGTGTTCTTCTCTTTGCCCTACAAAATATGGCGTTCAAGAGAATGCGGCTGACGTTGTACTGTAAACGAACAGGGCTGCATGGAAGCCAGTGTTATTATTACTAGGGATTTCATAGCCTTACAGTAACACCCTAAAGCACTCAGTGGGAAGTTTAAGTGCCGCGGTTTTTGGGGTTTTTTTTTGGTTGTACTTGAAATATTCATGAGCGCCCCTTCAGTCCATGGTTAACTGTGACACGTTCATGACAGCAAATTTGCATCGTCCGCAATAATCAATTCTCCTCGCAACAAGTCATCAGTGACATACGGAGGTAGGAGCCGGTGGCGTGACGGAAAGAGGGGAAATTCATCTCTCTCTCCACCCCCTCCTCAGTCACCAGCAATGGCAATCGGTGCAGAGCCATGATATAAAACTACACGCCATGTTTGTGATAAAACGGCATTCGTAAATATGTTCCTACACAGGGTTCTACCAGAGGTGTTTCTGCGGGTCTTATTTGGAGGGGAGAGTACAGAATGGGGTAATTACGACCTTGAGCCACCATCTTATAGTATGAGATGTATTCCCATTCTTTGCACGGTCACTCACTTCCGAAAGACTTCAGTAATAATTTTTTTGGGGGAACTGAGAACGGATTCGTCTTTACCTGGATCTTATCCGCCTTTCTGCATTAATTCATATACAAATCAGTTTTGAGTTTGAAATCTGGATTCCTTCAAGAGTGTTGTTAATTATGAGTAAATAATAGTTTATCCGTGAAAAGCAATTATCTTCACAATATTTCCCTTTATTTCATACACACTCATAAGCCAAATATCTTCTTTTGAAAAGAAAAAAGTTCTTCAGTTACTCCTCACTGTCTGTGCATGTTATGACTGGCCCACCGTAGGACGCGGACAGCGGACGAGCTTCGAGCCATACGACAGCTTACCCAGCATCATTGTCTTCCACATTCCATATTTTCCACCGGATGGGAAAAACTGAGCCTCAGGTCGTTGACTCTACCTAGATCTACAGTATACTTCATAATCCTGTTGGTATTTTTCCATGGAGTCATGGGAATATTTCATATATCTGTACATTGTAGCACAGTAAAAACCAGACAAAAAGCGTACGTACTGAGCACAAGCCCATAGCCGAATAGGGCATTTGCACGAGCCGACAGTGAACACTTAACAAAGCCAAGCAGACAGACAGAGAGACGAAACGAGCTCAGCTGTTCCCGTTCGGATCACGCAGTTACCATGCGCTCTTCACTCGTTCCATGTTTTTGCATCGACTTTTTCTTTTGAACCAAGGGTTCCCAGCTTGGAGAGATGCATGACCCTAAGAAAACAAATCTAGGCGTCACTTAAAGATTATTTATAATATGGTCGCTGTAGAACAAGAGTGAACCATCCCACATTTGCTGTGTTTTGAGAAATTGAGGGATGAAGTTTATGTTGCCATTGTAAAAGAGAAATGTTGGTGTTACAGGCCCAACATAGCAATTTAACTGATATTTATAACAAGACTGAGTCGATGTGTATGTATATAACTCTTCGCCGCCAAAATCGTACAATAAATATGGGATGGTCTACTCTTGCTCTACTGTGACCATATAAGATGGGAATAATTTAGGAGAAGGACCATCTTTCTGGCTAGTCTATATATGAATCAAGTAGGATAAAGTGGAAAGTGCTCAAGAAGACAAATGCAGAGAGAAAATGAAAGAAGGAAAGAAAGTGATGTGGTTGGGAATCGAACCCGCGACCTCTGCGTCGGCACCCATCGCCTTGCCGTCAGTTCGGAATTAGGTAGACGTCTATACACGACCACGCCGCCACTCCAAAAAAAGTGGCTTAATGGCCGAGGTCTTTCCCGAAGCCGAACAGAAGACTAGCAGTCATAGCGCTAAGCACGAGACTCACACACACCACAAGCTCTCCCGCCCCCCCTTTTCAAGCAAAGGCCGTTAGGCTTCATTTGGTAACTCAGCAAGACACTCAGACGTACACACACTAATAACATAGTGAACAAGACAGGGCCGTTTCATTTAGTGGTGACATAAGTGTAATAATACAAGGATGAAACGGAGCACTGGCTTATAGAAATCAAGTAGGATAAAGTGGAGCACATTCCACTTTATCCGACTTTAGTTTATATATGACTGGAATAAACTGTATTGGTAATAAGAATGTTCCTGTACATAGAGATGGCCGTTAGATCATATTAATTTTGGTGGGCCTGAGAGTGTGTGTGCCCGATGACATTATGGGGTAAGTTCGTCAAGAAAAGCTTAGAACCCTTAGACAAGAGTCATTAGGCTGAGACAGGTCTCGCTGACATGGGGAACTTCCGTCACCTTTGTTAAAGCTGGCACAGGTGATACTAGACTGTCGTAAGATGTAACGTGACACTCATTCATTTTTTGCATTCACTTAGTTCATTGTTGATTGAATTTATAAATTTACTTTTTTCTTGAGCGGTTGCCCTTTTCGGGGACACTAATTAACATGTCAAAAGGATATAATTATTATACTCTAGACCAAAGATCTCTCATTTTTTGTTCTACGGTACTCTCCTCTGTTGTACAGTTGCCGTGCGGGCGGAATTATTCCATTATTTATTCGTGGCTACTGCTCGCTTGTCTTCGACAGACAGACAGACAGACAGACAGACAGACAGGCAGGCAGGCAGGCAGGCAGGCAGGCAGGCAGGCAGGCAGGCAGGCAGACGAGGGTTGTCGAGAATAAGCCAACGTATTGATCGCATGTTGGCCCTTTGAGATGCGATAACGTAAACTTTCTTGACACTTATTAACAGAACAAGATAAAACTGTTAGTACGAGGTGTTATCTTCTTTCATTTGTTAGGCTATCGCTCTAAGCATAAGGTTTCTTGTGACATTGCTAGCGTTGAAAGCTAGCTGTACCATCCAATCGTTGCTGTCGGAAGGTAAGCCACCTCTACAACCTTGGACATTACTCAGATGATTTGTTTTCATATTGCAAATACTAGAACTACTAGTCTAAATGTTTGTGGTACAGTCTACACTAGTTTTGCCATAATGTTCAAAGGGACAATAAGTGAGCGATCCGCAAAATTTCTCCGCACTATGAAATGTTTCACTTGTGAAATTCGGACAAACACTCCTCTGATGTGAGACGTGGGATTGAATTCAAATTAGCTGGAAGTTTTCCATTCATGCCTCGCATCGCCTTTTATACCCTCGGTGGAATACCCCGTTCGACTTATACCCCGTTCGACTGAAGAGGCTCCTGTTCGCTAACTCTTTAACTGTGCGAGTAATAGTTTAAGCTGCTAGTGCTGACACCGAAATCAACGCTTTAGAGGTATGTGCTTCTCCTTAACTAATCTTGTGGCCATATGCAGGTCTTTGACACCTATTGTTTCTTCTTTTGGCCCTATTAACATTTTTTTGTTATTCTACATATATATACCACTGTGATTTCGGGAAAGTTCTTCCATGGAGGTTAAAGTACTTCTTTTGCTCATCTTTTAACGGAAAAAAGGGGGGGGGGGTCAACGCCCAAAATTTTTCACAAATGTCGTTTGGAAAAGGTCACATCAAATTCTGATTTGGTCCCCAGTTTTTCATTTGGCTGGTTTTGACCGCATGTCATAGGCCTATACATTTTATTTTTTTATCTAGAAGGCTTAAATTGTACCCGAAACTTTAAAATTGGATGCTTTATTTAGAGAATGGGTCATTTTGCATATTTCTACACTCTAACACACTGACTGGCAGGGCCCCAAAAGAGGGGGATTTTATATATTAGCGGACAATGAGTGATTTGCCCCTCTAATAGGTGTCACAAACCTGCATAATCCTTAGGTTAGTTTACTGCAGTTCTTTAACTTTAAGTTAACGTATAGATCATGCATACGGCCACTGGAATTTTCGTTACGTCAGCCAGCCCACTTAATGAATCAGTTCCTGAACTAGTTGGAGCCACCTATGATACCTAATCAGAAGCGAAGCATCTATGTAACTATAAATGTGAGATTACCAGTGATCTTATTAAATTCCATTTTGGGTTTGGATCATTTGGTTTGAGGCACTCAGGTATAGATATATCTTTTCTCCAAAACATAAAGAATTTTAAATTCCAATATTTCTACAGAATCAGTCAGCAGCAGTTTTGTAAGTCTTGTAAATAAACAATAGAAAGAAAAAAAACACACAAAAAAACTTACATTTATCTTGTGTATGAGCTGTCAACAAATTTACACTATGATTGTAGATTAGCAATGTATAAACTTACATTACAACAAGCTTATCAATATATTGTTTGAGCAATCAACGGACTTCTATAGGCTATAAGAATTTCAGAAGAAATAGCTTCTGGCTGTCTTGTAAGCAGATTGACCAGTTGACTGTACTATAATAATGCGCTTGTTTGGTACAAACATCTTGTGCTGTTGCAGTTAGTGGCTTTTATCCATCAATGCACTAATTTGATTACACAACATAGACTCAATATCTCTATTTCAGTCGTTGAAACTGGCATCATAAACATGGATCGAACCGATACGTTAGTGTTTCAAACCTAAAAAAGCTTAAAAACCAATAAAAAGATATTGTACTAGATGGCACAAACCCTAAGTAGCCATTCATGTCTCTCTCTCTTCTGTTTCTTCCTCTCTGTACTGCCTATTAAACTACCGTGCAACGACAGAGCACTGTAAAGTTTTATAACCAAATATCGATTATACGGTATTTTGTCGTCGCATGGCAGTATATATTCTACCAAAGCTTACATATAGGCTCTTGGGTGGTCCAATTTATGCGCCTAGAGTTCAGTTAAAGATCACCGCGAGCTCCTTCGAGGTCAGTAAGGTCAAATCAAGGTCGTCACGAAGGCCTTGAGGGACCATTATCTAACCAGCGATAAGAAGATTTTGTCATTTGAGAGCTTGCGCATTGACGATGGGATCCCCTGTCATCGTAAAAATTACATTGCATTAACTTTGCAAGTTGAACACTTCTAAGAGTGCTTTCAGCACCGATCTACTAATGCTATTCTTACGATGGTAAGAGATTCCACCGTAAATGCGCAAGATCTCAATTACCTCACNNNNGGGGGGGGGGGGGGGGTGTTGTTTGTCATTACTGTCAGTCACATTATATAATTCTTACGATGGTAAGAAATCAAATCGTTAATGCGCAAGCTCTGAATTATTTCACAGGAAAGGTTACATGTCATCACGGTCAGTCAGTCAGTCTCATTATGTGACCACAGGACAGGCCGGGGAAATAGTATAGGTCTGGCTTTGATAACAACCATCTCAAATGGGGCGATGATGTCGACAGCTGGATAGCTTCAAACGACAGAACGGTCGAAAACTACAGTGATATGAATGAGCAAGTGTTCTCTCTCTCTCTCTCTCTCTCTCTCTCTCTCTCTCTCATTCATCCTGGCATTCCAACCATGTTGATTGTGCAGCGAGGCAAGTGTGAAGGATCACTGACGCGTGATCGTTATAACCTTACTGGCTTGGCTATCCTCCCATGACCCCGGGAATAGGAAGACAAGGCAACAGTGTTTGACCTTTCAGACCTAAGATTTAAGACAAACAAAGAAACACACACACACGTCACACACACACACACACACACACACACACCCACACACACACACACACACACANCCACCCACCTAGAAACGAATCGATATCGGGGACAGTTGAGATGGGGGGAGGGGAGTAGTTAAGAATATGATTCCGATATTGGTTCTTATAGAATATCATCATCATTTACACTTTGGCCGCACTTTCCAATCAGCCAGGTTAGTGTAGTTCATATCAACTCACTTGGAACAATTTTCCTGGGGTGCCCACGGATTTTTGGCAAGCCACGAGGTTTTGAGGGCTTCGTCTTGAGGAAGTTAAAAGAATGTATGGTGTTCGCGTCTATCAGAATTAGATCATTCTAGTATAGTCTCTCTCCGCGGAGCACAGCAGTGTTTATCAATGTTTACTGGTGACCGGAAGTAAATACACCCACTTTGCGTGCATATGTTTATTCCATAAACGAGGTAAATTGCTCAGGAAAGGCTAGTATGGAGTAAATAGACAATGACTGCGAAAAGCATTGAGTTCACAGTCGATTCCACTAGCCTGTGCTCTTTAAGGATCTTGGTGAAAAATGCAGTAAAAAAAGGTTTTGTGATTATCCAGCTCACTGTTTTTCAGATGGAAAGTAATATTATATTCTGTCGCCTGAAAAAGACATCGCAACTGTGCAACAATTACTGTTAAGCAGAGTAAGCTTTCTTGCGTTAAGTAAGGGAGTATTACAGGGGCGGCCAAATGCCCCGTGTGATCAAGCTATAATTATATAACACGCATAGCCAACCGCTCCACCGTGTGACTGCTTTCTATGTTGACTTGGCCACAACACGGAGGTCAATAACACGTTATTTACTTGCACTGCCCAGTCTCATGGTGCTGTCCACTCCTATTATTCGATCACCCAGTGCATATTAGATAGAAAATACAGTATTATGTAGTATGAAAATCTTTGTGATTAAGTGGGAAGTACAGAATCTAAAAGGCATTGCCAAATGCCACGTATGAATCGTCCACTTATTAGAAATAGTTGACTGGTCCAAAGTGGCTTGGAGGTTAATAATATATTACTTACTTGGACGGCTCAGTGCACATGCTGCTATCAGTTTACACTTAATCACAAATTCTTGGGGTCTTGGGAAGAGCTGCAATTAAACGATTGCTCGTGTTCGGATTTAACGTCGACTTTCTTGGATTCCTGTCATGCAGGTTACCTAGGCTTGAAATCTAGTGGTATTTTAACACCGCGAAAAAAAAACTAAGGAGAAGCCAACTGCGTGCAGGATTCAAACCCCACGAGCTTTCGCACCTAGAGATAAACATCTTAACTCCCTGCTTCCTTACTGATGCTATAACAGAAGTTTAGATTATCCACTGAGTTTTGTAGACAGAAAATGCATGTATGGTCTTCTGTCGTTTGAAAACCGTTCCAATTAAGCGGAGTCAAATATTTAGTCAAACAAATAAACAAACAAACAAACAAACAAACAAACAACAACAAAACAAATCAACAGCTCAACATAGAGCTCAGCCTTGCTCTATGCGATTAAATCGAAGCAGTGAGGTCAAGGGCACTCTAGTTACCACCGTATTACTAGTGGTATTAAGTACACAAACAACAGGCGTCGGAGCAAGGTCGCCACATATTTGGGATTAGTTTGGTTCGGTTGTTCTCTTCTCTTCCCTCCCCCCCCCCCCCCCCCCCCCCNTCTTCCCCCTCTTCTTCCATTCTTCCATGTCCCTTCTCCGGTCTTGTTGTCTTCTAGAGAAGTGAGGCATGAAAATAGGTCACATGAATTCCACATTAACAACAACGTTGTCGTCTACGCTGGAGCTAAAACGTGGATATGCGTTGAAAAACAAGCCCACATGCAATACAGGGGAAGCAAAACAAAATAAAGAAACAATGATTATAGTATAGACTAACCGCCGCCATATTGAATGACGCACTCATTTCGGGTGACTAACAATGAAATGATTGCTTTCGCTTTCCTTTCTCACTGTGACTATTTCTGCTTTTATATCCTAGTCCGAGGTGCAAGACATTGAATCATATCTCATGTACATATTACTATAATAGTAACTTTAACATTCATTACTATTCGTTCTGCGTTCATTGTCAGCTGTTCCCTGAAGAAGGACACTATTGTCTGAAAATGTGTAACTTTGCAGTAATTTCTTTTTCTTTCAATGTTACAGGTAGAAAGTCTCTATCATTTTGAAAAATTATAGTAACTATTACAGTGACCTTCTGCCATGCGTGTGTTGTTTTCTATTCCTGATTTTTTTTTTTTTTTATGCCTTGCTAAAGGGATTTTCACGAGCCCTGCAAGTGTGTCAGCCCCTTCGTTCTTATATGAACCGTGCTGTATTCTTCTTGGGTGTGAGATATAGCATAATTACATTGCGTGATGTATGGTGCCCTTTGAAAGCTCTTTAATGGAAGGTCAAAGAAAAACTCTAGTTGTAACTGGTTTTGGTTTTTTTATTCGTCTTATCCTCTATGAAGAGGTTTGCGTGCTATATGATGCTTGTCGGTCGATGTGTCTAGTACTTGAATAGAAATCGATGTAAAAATCTTGTTGTTACTGCTTTTCGTCGTAGTTTAATGCTCTCTTATAATGAATTATGGCCAATGCGTCTGGCTTGCTAGACTAGTTGAAAACGAATTACGAAGTCATCTTCGCCGCTATTCTTTGTAGTCTGTCTTTGTTTCCACTTGTTTTGCCATTGACAGGAAGCTGACACCACACTGCATGTAGATGCTAGGTGAGGAGCTTATCTCTAAGCCAAGGGTTCCCATCTTGTCTTCGTCGGCGTACCCCTTCATGCCACCAGGTAGTCTAACCCCGCATACCTACTGTGTCTTGAAATCATTAGTAAGGTCAAAATCAATAAACTGTATATTGCCGAATGTGATTCAGTACCCTGTTCGCGTGCCCCATGGAATTTGGAGGGCATAGTTACCTCTTGGCGTGAGGGCGTTTCCCAAGTTAAAGAGCCTTGTTCTGAGATAGGTTCTTTGGAAGAGTAAAAATAATGCTGTACTCGATGATGAGTAAATCGCATGTCGGGGACTTTGGAACGGTCTCAGAATTTCTTTGTGGTAAAGTGATGCAGCTTGCCAAGTTTTGAGATAGAGAGAGAGGCGCTTTCTGTTGTAGCCATGAGTTTAAGAGGAATTCTTGACATTTGTCTTTGTTCTTCCATCCATACATCTATAAATCCATCCATCCATCTAGCCATCTTGCCCAAAAAAAAATCAATCCATCCATCCATCTTGCCAAAAAAAATCCATCCATCCATCCATCTTGCCAAAAAAAATCCATCCATCCATCCATCCATCCATCCATCCATCCATCTTGCTAAAAAATCCATCCATCCATCTTGCCAAAAACAATCCATCCATCCATCCATCCATCCATCCAAGATGCTCTTATTCTGTCAGTACTTCTATCCGTTTGTCCTTCTATGCGTCTACCAATCTGTCTTACAAATCTACAGTGCATGTGAACGAGAGAGTTTACTAAACATTAAGATGTTATATTATTTAACAATGAAGCCGCTAAGAAAGTCTTGATGGAAGCTTGTCAGGAAAACTATGAAGAGTCTGGGACAAGTGGTCTAGTTAGAAGACTTAATCAGATATGAAGAAGACTCTGGTTGTAAAGTCTGATGAGAGGCAACTAGTATGACAGTGTCCATTGTGTGTTATTAAATCATCTTTTATTAACGAGCATCCGCATTCGCAAGACTCCCTGTGACCCCGTCCGAAACTGCGGCCATGTCTCTCAGGCTGTGACTTAGTGTGACTGCACTGCCAGCATTATTGAAGTCCTACTCTCTCTCTCTCTCTCTCTCTCTCTCTCTCTCTCTCTCTCTCTCTCTCTCTCTCTCTCTCTATCTCTCTCTCTCTCTCTCT
>JAWQUT010000207.1:50300-61289 GCA_033807755.1 Ellobium chinense
GTAACATCCCCCACCCCTCCTTCATGTTGCCCCGCCTCTCCTGCCCCGCTCGTTATTTCTTCTTTTAGTATTCGCTATTTTGTGTCTTAAGACAGAGTTTTGTTTCATTATCTGTGGTGACAGTTCCAATTTTTCATAACACTGTATGACAGTCAAAATGAGTCAGTGAACCGATGACTTAACAATATGAAGATTACCGTGGGATGAAGGGAAGGCGAGGGTGAAACGGAGTGTGTGGTGGAAGGGGCATGAGACGATAACCTAAAAAAAAAAAAAAAGGTAAGTCGGTTAAGATACTTTTGTTTCACGTCTTCCATGTGACACACTGCTCTAGATCCTGGCCTTCAGTACCATCCCATAATTCCCTCGACGGCGGGTGAAAGGGAGGGGGGACGGGGCGGTGTTGACGAAAACTCTTGGTGACAATCAGTGCTAACTATGCAGTAAAGAGTTCATACTCCGAATCCCAGGTACTCGAAAAATTCGGTTACTCTGGAAGGACTCGGGACCTTGAAATAATGAATGCCGTTCGAAATGACCATTCACACACAGTAAGTATCCCATCCTTCCTCGCACAACTATCGCATCATCATCATTATCATCATGATTTACAAAACATTAATCCGCGTGGGATATAAATGAGTAAAGAAACAAGACAGTAAGAACTTAACAAATCTAATATTTAAATTTTCGGACAGGAGTCCCTTCTCCAATGCAGAAAATAAATGAACTAAGAATGAACTGATAGAAGTAAAGATTTATTTTTTTTTTAATGTGCGCAACAGTCATGAAAAATATAGAAAAATAAATATTGAACAGACACATAACCCACAAAGTATGGGACATATTCTATACATTAGAATGAATTAAAACGAGAAAAGCATCTCTGAAGATACTTTTAACTCACTGTCAGCGAAAGTGGATTTCCTGAGGGTTTTTTTGTGTTGTTTTGGTTTGTTGTTTTTTTTTTTTANGGGGGGGGGGGATGTCTTCAGCTTATGTATAGATTCCAATCCACTCCATCGCCCCCCCTCCCCCCTTTTCCTCCAAAAAAAAGACCGCCAGCCTCTCCTACTCATCCATTTCTCCTTTTTACTTTTCTGCCTAGAAATCGAATCCGGATTCGCAAGCCCCGTGAGCCACATACTCGGATTTCGAGTACATCCGTAAAAAAGCGAGTCATGCCCAGACCTAATTATTAATGGCATAGAATGATTATCTGCGGCTACTTAGCGAGTACCGTGAGTGCAACGACTTGCCAGCGATGCCAGTCGCACACTGAATTTGGCCATTCACACATTTGCTGATGAATAGAAGAAAGAGCTCGACGGTGCTGACATGCATCAAGCAATGCCTACACAAAACAAAACAAAAGAAATTAACAATCTCCTTGAACAAAACACAGATCTCCCTGGATTTCTCTTCTACGGAAGAACCACGTTTATTTGACCTAAATGAAAAGGAAGACACCTACCTCTAGCGTAGGAACATCACACTTGTGTTTCGACTTTATGCATGTTGTGTAGACACGAGTTTGAATATTCAAAGTTAAAGTGCCTGACCGTAATTTTGATTTAGACGTTTACTGAGTTCGTTGATAATTTTATTATGAAATTAAGAACTTGGGACCACAGCATTTGATGGAGTATGCGTTGTTGTTGTTGTTGTTGTTGTTGTTGTTGTTGTTGTTGTTGTTTCGAGTAATGGGATTCAAGGTCACGAGGTCTTAGCTATGAATTAATGTCGTGCAGTGGTGAGGTTGATAAGGCTATGCAATGTATATTAATGCTATGACGAATGACGTAAAATATGTACCTGGTTGTTACTTTCTCTATATATAATTTTAGAAAGTATTAAGAGTCGTTATCCTCAACCAGTTTTTACCTGCAGTAGCAGGTTTTCTTGCACAACAAGCTAGAATGCAATCATTAAAAGTAGGTGATGACATCAGAAGTCATTGCCCGAACCACAGCACATTTTATAGACCAATGTTATTATTGTTTTCTCACGGTTTTCGCTTTATTGTGAAGGCCCAGTAAAGAACCAATCAGATTGCGCCAAGGTGACACACATAGTGGTTCTAATCATAGCCATCACAGAAAATGCAGCCTCGCGAACGCCTCAGTTCTTCAGCCGCTCGTCTCGCGGTATAGTCTAGTGCTAGCAGGGCAACGACCTTGAGGGCTCGGCTTACTATATATTATGCGTGCAGGGGTCTCGCTCAGATGTTATTATAGATGATAGGATAGTCTTGTAAGATCCACCTTGAAATTCGCATCAGTCAGCTGTTTCAGGTAAGGAAGTTTGCATTCTTTATGGCTTAAGGACATCAAGATTTTTTGAATGTTGACCCATGTTGGAAGACACAATCAGTTGTTCTTGTAAATGTAAATGGTAGTAAGATCTAGTCTACCTTGAAATTCGCATCAGTCAGCTGTTTTAGGTAAGGGAACCTTCCTTTTTTTCTAACCTGAAGATACCAATTTATTTCATTGTTTTGCGGATGTTGGAAGACACAATCAGTTGTTCTTGTATAGATGATAGTAGGATCTTCATTGAAGCTCGCATCAGTCAGCTGTTTTCGGTAAGGGAGTCTGCCTTCTTTATGACTTGAAGACATCAAGTAATTTGCATGTTTGGGTGTGATGGAAAACACAGTCGGATGTTTTTGTGCATGCAGATGATTATTAGATCTGCTTTGAAATTCGCATCAGTCAGTTGTTTTAGATAATGAAGTCTTCCTTCTTTCTGACCTATTTAAGGACATTAAATTATTTGAATGTTTGATTGTGCTCGAAAACACAATCGGCTGTTCTTGTAGACGATAGTAAGATCTGTTTTGAAGTTCTCATTAGTCTGCTGTTTTAGGTAATGGGATCTTCCTTCTTTCTGATCTTATCAAAGGCATTAAATGCTTTCTTTTTTTTAGCCTTTACTTTGTTTGAAGACCCATTCGGTTGTTCTTATAGATGATAGGCCTAGTTATATCTGCATTGAAGGGGGTATCAGTCAGTTGTTATAGGTAAAGGTAAATTGTCCTTAATTTTCGTAACTGAAGACAGCAAATTGATTATTTGAGTATCAACCGATGCTGCATATTCCGACACAGACGAGGATACCTGTATTTATACAATGTACATTCGTCTTAGGCTATTTTGCACCACGTAGGTTTTTGCTTCCCTCGCTGACATTGAATCATTTATGTTTTTGTTCAAATAACTTTGCCCGCTGAAATGTGAAGTGAAATGTTTTACAGCGGAATCTCGATGATTTTTTTTTCAAATCTGACCTAGATCTAGACATATACTTCGTTATGAAGTATGAATTCCAAATACACAGATTCATTATTACTCTACCATTAAAATTTCATTATTGAGTGAAGCTCGACAGTAAGTGTACCTCAATAATAAGTTGTTATACCTTTTCCGCGTGCCAGGGCATATGTGTAGCGGTGATTTGACTGCAATTGCATGCATTTTAGGTATGTGTGATTATCCTTGCAGACGAGCGGCGGTTATTAAAAGGTGCCAATGAGGGAAAGTAAATAGAAAAATGTAGTTTTAGTTGATTTTTTTGTGTGTTTTTGTTGATAATATCCAGGAAATCTCCCACTTAAGTTTTGACTCAGGTGTAGGAATAAGATTAAAAGCAAGGTGAAAGGGGAAAAAAGGCACTTCTGGGACAGTCCCTGGACATTATATAGGAATTCTCATGTTCGTTTCTCATTCATAAACCCGCCCTCCCTACCCCCTACCCCTTTGGTCCCTCCCCCCTATCCCTACCCCTTTGCCCTTCCCCACCTCCGACAACATAAACGAAGCACTGGGTGAGAGAGAGTCTGAATATTGTCTATATAATAGATTATTTTGTTTTCTAGAAAACAGAGGCGTCTACAAGGATTACCGTGTCTCATTTAATTGCAGTTTGTTTCATGCTCTTTTAGAGTTACGATTAAGTGGATTTTACTGTATCTGGTTCAGAGAACATGAGTCATTATAAATGACCTTTAAACCTTTCCCCGAAAGAAAATCATGACATAATAATTCTGAAAATAAATCCAAACTATTTATATTGTTGAACTTTGATTCACTGAACCTTGGACTGGGTTTGGATAGAATGGAAATACCCGCTAGTGTTTACATGACCGAAAAGTACTTGTGGCTTATCTCAAGTGCATTGAAATGTTGTTAAGTTTACCCCATTGTAATAAAATGCATTTTAGGTTACCTTTGTTTAGGGTTTACGATAACCTGTGTTTGGTTTTGGAAAATAACATGTACATATATATAGGCTAGATGAAAATAAACTTGTACTTGGTGGTTGTACGATTTGGGGGAAGTAGACGGGAGGGGAGGGAGGGTGGAATAAAGCTGGATGACGTAAACGTGTAAGTCAATGTTATTAGGATTTGCGAGCCTTGGAATCCCTCCCCTCACTTCATTCCACCCCAGTCCATCCCACACCACTGACCACACCATCTGACCTGCTAGGCTATCATTCTCTTTCAGAAGCATAGCACCTGCGTCCTTGACACTAATAGTGATAAGAATATGGTCTACAGCACTTACTGCTTTGCGCAGATTATAATAATGTTGACTTAAAACCGTCTTAAAATAACCTTGCCCCAAGATAAAGTCTTCTTCCTACGTCAGTTGGTTGATTTATAAGAAAGTCAAGTGTGTTTTTATTTAGAGTTCCAGGCATGAGGTCAGTGCAGATTCTCACTGGATCACTGCCTTATCAGTGTCGTTTCTGGTTTGTTTGAGGTTTGTTTTTCTTTTTTTTTTTGACAGTGGTAAAACTGGGATGGCATTTAATGTATGTATTTTGTTGCCTTATCTGTGATTTGTCACCCTTCTCTCCTTCGCCTGGGCGGTCATTTCCCTTCTTTTCTTCTTCTTCTTCTTCTTAATGGTCGTCATCGGCATCGTCTTCTTTCGTCCCTGTCATGATTTCAGGTTTACTCTTCTGGGAAATTCGATGGTCCTCTGCAGGTCCTTGATCAAAATATCTTAGTAACTAACTACAGTATACATTTTAGCCCGACAGTCGGCGACCAGACTTGGGTTTAAATGTCGGCGACCAGACTTGGGTTTAAATGTCGGCGACGCGACCAGACTTGGGTTTAAATGTCGGCGACCAGACTTGATTTTAAATGTCGGCGACCAGACTTGATTTTAAATTCGGCGACCAGACTTGATTTGAAATTCGGCGACCAGACTTGATTTTAAATGTCGGCGACCAGACTTGGTTTTAAATGTCGGCGACCAGACTTGGTTTTAAATGCTGTTGAAACGATATCCATGGTTGACGCTACTTTCCACTTTCTGTTTTCATTCCCCTCTTGCCACAGTGGCTGTGCCACACTGGAGTCCCCTTGACTGGAGAAGTATATCATAGGCCAACCATTCTCGCGAGCTGCTCTTTTCGTTCTATTTGTATTTCCAGGCGAGAGGCTTTCACTCAGTAATTAGACTGTAATTATCGCCCTTATCAAATTGCTGTGGGTCACCTGACACCCAAAAGCCTTGTTCTGCTATGGTTGACTGCAGTGGTTCCCACCCTTACTTACTAAAGCATCCCCCAACAGATATTCAATAGTGCATGCACACTGCCCCCCCACCCCCCACCCCCCTTAGATAGCATTCATAGTAGGATGATAAGTGATCGCTAGGTGAGTGAATTTATTGTTTGGACCTCCTGTTTTTGACCGGATGGAAAAATTCGCAGAAAATCGGTATTTCATAGCAGTTCTTATTTTTGCCGTTACATTCTGCATGAAATAGAATAGCAGTCCACGTCAGCCAGGTCCATGAACATGACCTTAGTGAATGCTGTAAATACCATATACATATGTAATGCCTTACCTAAACCTACCTTGAAGAATCAATTAATGATTCATTATTCATTATGCGACCGTCAGCAAGTTCTGTTCTCCTGTAATGCCTGTCCGGTAGTGTTCCGTGTTTACCCTTACTCAGGGGCCTGTGTGCACACTTTGGGACTTTGCACTCTTGTGTCTCCTTCCATCATGGTGCCGTCAGGAACTTGCTTCGTGGAAGAACCACAAAAAAAAGGTAATACAGAAAGAAAAAAAAGAAAAATGGAATCGCTGGTTTTGTCACTGTTACCGACAATTAGTGTAATCAAAGTCTGCTTACCTAATTATTGCAGCAACCCTTTCGGGGGCTGCCTTTGTCCTTTGTGTCGCTTGAGGGAGGGGGAGAGGGGCTGTNGGGGGGGTAGGGTGGCCTGGCGGTAAGGGCGGTTGTTTTTGGGTATGCGATCTACTCTAAGATCACCAAGGATCCACCCTTCTCAACTATCTACGCTCCTCAGCTTTACTTGTTTATTCTTGTAAAGCTTTCTTATACCACCTTCTCGATCTTTGTCATTTGTCAAGTCCGTGACCTGCCAGAATATTACGGAAAAAATGGGACAAGCTAGTAAGAACGGGTTTTCGCCGACTGCTCCAGGTCTTTGACAACACTGATTATTATGGAACTAAGTCTGCTTCTGGGATAAACTGGTGATGGTAGGGGAAGAGGGGGAAGGGGTATACTACTCTGAACTAGGTCGGGAGAGGAGGTTGGTATCCGGGTTGGTGAACGCTGCAACTTTAAGCAATCGCGAAACGTAGGCCCAGGTCAAACTCGCTGAGTCAGTCACTGCAACAGGCCACATAATCGGAAAGAAGTGCAGCCCAGGGGACTGGCTTGTTCGCAGCTCTGTCAACACTGTCACACACACTTCATTGTTGGTCCTTCATAGCCGTAAGCTCTGTTGTTGATGAGGTGAGGCAGAAAGATTGTTTGTGTAATATGTGACTCTGTGTCATAGTAATTGTTAGTTTTATTATTTTGCTAGAATGTAGTTGTGTTACTGTTGCCATGTTTCAGAGCAGTCAGTGTTATCAACAACTACATATAGTGCTCATAAAAGCATTTGATTTGATGTTTTGCATAGATCTAATGTAGCTACCGTAGGCTACAGCTGAACACACTTTTCGGAGTTTTCAATGTTTGAAGTATCCGTGCTTCGAGATAAACATGATGGGTTAATTTTACTCAAAAACAAAAATGGTTCGAGGAAGCCGTAAGTTTGAGAAATGTGATTCCTGAAAATGCTTGTAGAAACTATATATTATCACACTAGGTGATACTTGTGGGTAGAGAGGGAGGAGCGATGGACAATGTGGCCGATTGCTTGTGGCACTGGATTCAAGAACAGAAGGTTGTGGGTTCCAATCCCGCCATAGTTTTTTTTTGTAAATGCCTTGAGAAAGCATTTGATTAGCATTTTCGTCAGTCTTCCAGTCTGTTAAATGAGTACGCGGCTAAAGGCAGAGAAAGATGTCAAAATACTAGTGATCAGAGCCAGCAAAATGGTTGGGGCACCTCATAGACTATCATTATGCTGCTCGGAGAGTTGAGAAAATGATTTGATTTTTTTTTTTTGCTGGAGTAATATTAATGTAAAGTCGCATGAATGGGCATTTATCTGGATATATTCTTTCTTATTGTTGTTGTTGTTGTTGTTGTTGTTGTTATTGACGACGATGATGATGATGGCGTCCCATCGTCTGTTGGTGACAAAATTGACCGTAAATACGAGTGTATGATATGAGCCAAGATCCTGGACATGGCCTTTTGCAAAGGCCTTGCAAACAGGAGGCTGCCGAAGATCACCGCCTTTTTGGCTTATGGCGCCGCATGCCAAAGGCTGGAGGGCTCCAAGACTGCTTCTTGGTTAAACTAAAGAGTGCAAGGGAAGTAATTTCTTTCATATCATAGCTGCTCCATAGCAGGGAGCCTAAATGAACTGAATCTTGTCTGGGCTTCTGCATTTTTTATCGTATAATTCTGTCGACGTTTGGGTAGTTGTTTTATTTGTTTTTATTCGCATTGGCACTAAATTGCTTTGAGCCATATGGACCCTGTTCATAATGTTCGGTTATGTTCCACTTGATAAAAGCGGAGTGAAAATTTTAAAAAAAGGGGAGCAAACGGAAATTAAAGTGGCACGTGAAGGAAACTTAGGGGATTTAACTTGACACGAAATTGCATATACCTGCAGGGTACAGCAAGATTCTTGCAAATATATATAGACAAAAAGGCCTATCACATCACTTAAGTAAATTTGTAGTTCGGCACCTGCCAGTTACGACATAGTGATGCATTGGTGAATTAAGGATATCCTTCCAATGTTTTGGAGCTCAGATGTTTCATTCACTAACAAAATATTATTTTCTTTTACTGTATTTCACTGTAGCCCCCAGGAATGGGATGGGTTAAAATGGGGATCTTTGCATACTTGTTTGTCACTTTGACACGACGCCACTGCACTGCTTGAATGCAATTTTAGCTAAGGGCAAGGTATCGTGTGCCAGAGGTCGTTTGTTTGTGTCACTCATGATGGCAAAGGTCACAGAAACACATGTGTCATAAGATGTTTATGTCGAGCTTTTCGGTATTCCAGTTTCAGGATGTTTGTGAAGTTTTACGGTTTGTCTTTGTGCTTTCGTTGCTTGCTTGCTATTTTCTTTATGTATGTACATTACGAATGTTACTTTACTGTACTCTAGAGAGATAGTGTCCTGGTATCGTTTTTGTTTCTTTATTTCTTGTAAGCAACTTAATATTGTTGACTTGTGCCTCTTTATGCCTTTCTCATTATGGTACACTATACTTCAGCTGTTGACGTCGAAGATGTTTACAAGTAAAGGGATGATGAAACTGCACTACTACTTCTTAATGCTTCTGTGTTTCTCGTTTCTTTGACCCGGATATACTGGTACGATTGACTGCGGGGCAATAAAAAGAGAGACTATTTTTAGCTTCCCCTGGCCTGATTTTCGTTCTTGCGTGAAAAAAACCGATCTACTTTCAGCCACACCTGAGACGTTTTGTTTCTCTGGGAAAAAACGAAGGGTGGCGGGGATTGGAGTGGGGAGAAAAAACTATTTTCGACATTTCTCTTTCGAATCGCTATGCTCTGACGTACACCAACAAAGACGCAAACAAAACTGTATTATAGAGGCTTAGATCAATAAAATCATTTTGTTTACATGGCCTCACTTGGCCTCGCGCGATGGAAAAGACACACATCTTATGCTCCTCTTCCCCCCCCCCCCNNNAACTCACTTTTAAAGCAGAATGGGGCGCTTATGTTGATGTATTAGGTCGTAATTCGCAAATTAGGTGATAAAGACCTTCAAACTTTGGCACTTCAGAATTTCAGTTCGGGATTTATGGATCAGCTATAAAACCTTAACCCTATAAGTCCCAAAGAGTAGAAAAGTTACATAGTGAGAAAGCCAGTTCTTTTAGATGTTTTGAGTAAGTGGTTTAGATCTCTTCAACTTTATTTTCATACTGGCATATAGACTAATTATTTTCATGTAGTAATATTGTACGCTGGTTCTTTGAGCTATCATCTCCAATAATTATAAAAATATATCATAATGCTACGGAAACGCCAAGCTCATGTGCCATATACGGCACACTGGGTCTTAAAGGGTTAAAAGAATGAACCAATTCTGTGAACAGTTACGCCTTTGTACGCTACCCAGATCGTTCTTCATATTATATACGTACACTCCCGTATTTCCTAATCTTTATTTATGTAGAACACAGCGTTATAGGGCGACATGGACACGACGCATCTGTTCATGCAATGGGCGCGTGATTGTGTAAACAATATGAGTCAGGAAACATAAAGGATTGTTTGCCACTGCTACACTTTTTGCACTTAAAATTAAGAAAGCAGTGTTCCGCGGTCCGCCTAACTCATTGATTAGGGTTTATATGAAATTCCCTAGAGCACGGTGGCCCTAAACGGAGATTATTTTTTTTCAGTCTATGTAGTCTGGTCTGGTTATGCAGTAACGGCATGGTCGTAAATCCACAAAGACCGGAAGGGGTCAAGCACCAGTGCGTGCGTACATAAAACTGACGAGGCAGGTCGTTAACCGCATGAAACCGGTCTCTGCGTGCATTTTCAAGAAGTCTCGAATCTTGATTAATGGTGGATAACGCTAACTGTGTTGGGGGCGGGGATGGGGGNGGGGGGGGGATAGGGTGAGCGACAGCCCGGGATAAGTTATGTGTGTTGGAGGAAGATGTCCAGACACCAGAACTACCCCAGGGTTCAAAAACCGTAACTATCCCAGGGTTCACAAACTGTAAATTCCCCATTCTTGGGGACATCAGAGCTCAATCACTCATTCATTGTTAGTGGGATTTACAGTCCCCTAGAGCGGTGGCCTGTTCGGAGACGCAGAACTCGTATTGACCATTCGCCCAATCAGTGCGCTCAGTAATTGTAAACATGTTTCGTAAGCAATGAGTAAGCAGTTAGGTATATTCAGCTCCATCACGTGACCTAGGAAATCTTGCTCACACGTTTGTTTGTTTACATGCTCATTTATCAAAATAGCCTAGCAATCCCTAGATCACGTGGTGTGACTGACCCGTCTGGAAATACCTCATAGCCGTTGGTCATGCAGCCAGTCAAAATGAGGCTCATGTCGCCAGACCAGGAACTGAGATGTCGCTATATCAGTCGCTGAAGTTTGTTGTTATAATTGTTGTTGTTTATTGTTTGCGGCGGAAATAAAAAAAAATAAATCATTTCTGAACACAAACCTCTTGATTTAATAGGCATAATAATATGTAATATAATGTATATATATGTATAAATATATAATTGCACTAAAGCCGAGAGGGGCAGTATTAATATACAGTAGAGCCTCTATATTAGATGTGCCTTACGTGCATGGGAAAAAGTATAAACTTATTATTGAGATACAGTTAATATCGTGGCCCATTTGAATAATGAAATAATAGAATAATGACAAACTGGTGAACTTTACATTTATTAATAAGGAATATTTATTGAATAAATACCTAAAAATAACGAGCTTCCATTACGTTTGTGATATTTCAAAAGGTCAAAGTCCCACGAAAGTGGATGGACAGATTGGTTCTC
>JAWQUT010000207.1:61976-83201 GCA_033807755.1 Ellobium chinense
TTTACGAGCGTATTAACTGTATTTGCACAAGGCTTTCTGCTTTCATGTAATATTTTTATTGATTTCTCGATTTATTTTAAAACCAGCGACGAGGAAGAAATGGGTTTTGAAGTTTGCACTGAATAGGCTGTGGATTGCTGACATGTGTTCACTCTGCTGTACTTAAATTTACGAATGTGCTTTAGATGGCATGTGTTGTGAACTGGAGGTCACTGGCCTGACGTGAAGGAATGAATTCTCGTGTGGTATTTGGGCAGGCTATATAAATATGAATCAGTGTTAGATAGCTTAGTCAAAAGGTCTTGGCAATGCTCTGCTCGGGTTAATGAGAGAAACTTGGTGAGATCTGCTTTGTCTTTGAGGATTTTGTGAATTTTAGCAGTGAAAGCAATGAAACTTGTGTGTCATGTTTTCAGATATCATTATGTATGATAGTGAAACTCATTCAGTGCCAAGTTCAACTCCTTTCCAACAATTTTAGGAGAAAGACCCCTTGCTCGTTTCATTGTGGCTACTATTACCTAGCACATGTTCCATTTTAGTAGCTAGGGTTAAATCTGAGCAAACAACAAATGTCTATTATATCCAGGAGGATTGTGAAATTCTGCTGTCCTACGTCAGGTTAAACATTGAATGTAGCGTCATTCTGTAACTGTACGGTACATTCCGAGTATGGCAGGCTCTGTTACAGGTATGAGCAGATGAAGGCTGAAGACTGACCTTATGCCTTGTAACCGTCTGGATTGGTATGAATTTACTAATAATTATGTATACTCTTGACTTACTGCTTTCGAAATTAGTAGGCGCCGATGTTCACCCTCTAATTTCTTTTATTCATAATATCTGTACCTATATTTTTGTGTGTTTGCCATTTCTGTATGCCTCTGAGTAGAATGGCTTCCAAGATTCATCAAGGAAACAGTCATAATTTTGTATACTTACCCAGTTATTATTTGTCACCAGATGTATTTGTTGTGTGTACTTTCAGATCTGACTAGCTATTATCATCCCACTGTGTTGATTCGTTTGTCAAAGATATCAAAGAAGTCCAGCTGATAACCATGGCGGCTTTTGGTCTACCACATGCTGCAACCAACAAGCAGTTGCTGGAAAAGTACCTCAACCTTTACCAGCCAGATGATAGTGTAAGTAGCTCTGGTAACATTTTCAAAGCCTGCTTGTTAAGGTGTGGTCAGAGAGAGGATAGGGGCTTTAAAGAGGAGATGGACACACTTCTGAGGGAAAGATTTCCAGATGCAACACAACCCGAAGCAATAACATAGCCATTATGTTAGCATCAGTCGAGGCGAGCGTTAAAAATAAGATTGGATCCATGTAGGTACATATCCTGCCAGGGAGGCTCCCTAGTCCCTGCGACCCCCGGCAAACAGGTATGAGTTGCATGTGGAAATCTTCCTCTTCTGAGTTTAGAATTTCAAATCTTTGTGTTCTACTCAATCTGATGAAGGTTCTTATAGACCTAGTACTAAAAATTACATCAGAAACAATATGTAGCAATCCATTGCCATACTTTTGACAAACTCACGGCTGAGACAAGATGTAAGGCAGGCAAGGGTTCATATCAGAGGGAATTCCGAATGAGACTCCCACCTCTAACCAGAACTAATGCCTACTAATTATTAATACTATCCAAACCCTAGCCCTAACTATATTCCCATACCCCAACCCTACCTTTCACCTTAATCCTAAAGTCCATTAAGACAGGAGTGTCAATCAAGGGAACCACTAAATCTAAAGTCCTTTGAGACAAAAGCATCGGGTGTGAGTCTCATTTGGAATTTCTCCCTTGGGTTCATTGTCCTGTCCTAATCACATGTTTTTTGGGGTTTTTTTTTTGGTCATAATAAAGGTGATTAATGCATGAAAATTGGCATAAAGGTATTCTCTGCTTAGAGAGCGGGTAACTGACGTTGACGTCAGTATTTGGCCAGTTGAAGCTTTGGCAAACCTAAGTTGACATTTGCTGGCTGTACTGAAATGAATAAAATTAACCCTTTTGCCACGTCATATATTTAAGTGCTAATATCACCAAATTACCATGAACCATTAGCCTTTACATAGGTTTTTTTGTTTTTTTACTATTCGCTTTATGGTACTTCAGCACAATTATGGTTGTTGGAATAGCTTATTATATAGGAAATAAGGTGAAGGGGTACAAGAATGCTACTTCTAAGATGGTACAAGTTGGTCCAAGCGCTGTTTGACCAGATGGTCAGAATGTACATCATATGTAGGGAAGGGGTTAATTTTATGATTGAAGTATTAAAAATAAAGTATGAAATGCAAAAGTTTATTCATGACCTTCTCTTCCTTAATGTAGATTATGGCCGAGTATGTCTGGATTGATGGAACTGGTGAGGGAATCAGAAGCAAATGCAGAACTCTGGAAGCGGAGCCGGAGAAACCAGAAGGTGGGGAATCCTCATTTTTTTTTCACATATTACATCATTCTTAAGGGCCCTCTTGCGTATTTTACTAACTTCAGTTTAATTGCACGCTTCCATCAGAGAACTGTGTTATCTGAATTTCATAATTGAAGGATTTCTTACGGTATAGAAACTTTGCAGATTGCGAGTTTACTGTCCCACACAACTTTACAGCAAAGAGATTTGATACAAAAACATTTACAGTTTAAATATGAAAGCAGATCTATCTGAGTCGAAACAGTGTCCATGGCCATTTATAGCCAGAGCTTTCCTTCAGACTGTAATGATCAGATGGAGCAGTTTGAAAAGTTTGTTCAGTTATTCTGTTTATACTTTGTGTAATAATATTCCTTGCCCTGTATTTTAAGAGACATATATATTTTCAGTACTCGACTGTATATTTTTAGCAACTTGGCAGTAAATGTTTGAAAGTGTTTGATCTTTATTTGGGTGTAGAGGTATTTATTTTTCTGATTAACTCCACATAAACTGTTCGTTCATATCATTTGCTTCACTGTAACATTTTTAAGAAAACAAATCTTTTCTGACTGCAGCTGGTTGCAAAAACAGCAACACTGTTCAATCACATCTTTCTCTTAATTGCAGTTTTTTCTGTGTTGCTATTGAGGGACTTTTTAAGCGAAGTCAATCACATCATGCATTTCTGAACTGAAATTGTTGTAGGTAAAGTCTCAGTATCAATATTTTACTTTAATATTATACAGACTGTCCTGTCTGGAACTTTGATGGATCCAGTACCTACCAAGCAGAAGGATCCAACTCGGACATGTACCTCTATCCATGTGCGATCTTCAAAGACCCCTTCAGAGGAGGCAAGAACAAGCTGGTTTTGTGCGAGGTCTTCAAGTACAACAAAAAGCCTGCAGGTTAGTAAAGGCAGCACCATGTTCTGCCATGCTCTAACCAACAAGCATCCAACAGACATAGCCATTAGCCATATCACACAGATTAGGTTAAATGCAGATACTGTGTTATCATTTCTGAATTTTGGATTGCTTCTAATGACATTTGATATTCATCTGTACACTCAAACCCTCCAGAGTTTAAACATTTCTAATGTGTTCGGACAACAGGGCTTATGTTGGTTTTGTTTTCATTATAATTGCATTTTTTTTTCATATTCATTATCTAAATATCAATGCATGTACTCATCTGCAAACAAAATATTTTGTGAAACTTTATGCCCTTGACACATTCACAGAAATGGGACAAGAATTTTATTTAGTGTAGCAAAGAACTGTTTCTGAATAGAACCACTCAGTTTTCTCAAAAGTAGTTTTGGCAAAGATGTTAGATTTTGTGAAGACTGTGGTCTCTTTGTTTCCTCTTAACCCTAACCCCATCCTGCTTTCGAATAGAAACCAACAGACGCAAGACTTGCAATGAAGTGATGAAGCTGGCCAAAGATGCTCATCCCTGGTTCGGCATTGAACAAGAGTACACACTTCTCGATTATGATGGTCATCCTTTTGGCTGGCCCAAGAATGGCTTCCCCGGACCCCAAGGTTAGTAGGCCAGCCATGAGATACTTTCCTCTTTCTTCCTCTCCCCTTCCCTGTCTCTCTCTCTTTTTCTCTCTTTCACCGTGTCTGACCTTTGCAATACACCTTGACCTTTGAGGAAGGGAGGGGTTTCAGATCTGATTAACTTCTGCTCTTCTTGGTCAACTTTAAGAATCGCCTCTTTTGACCCCAAGGTAGGTAAGCATGCCATCGACTTCTTTTCCTCTTTGTTCATTTCCTGCCATTTCTATCTGCCTGCGGGCATGATTTCTCTCTCTCTCTCTCTCTCTCTCTCTCTCTCTCTCTCTCTCTCCCCGCCCCTTCCACCCCCCTGAGAGCCTCGGAGAGGAGTGGTGAAATATCTTGGTAATGACTAACTTCCTTTCCTTTATGGCTAAAGGAAAGTACAAGTAATATCGGGAAACCCAAACCTTCTCAGTTTTTTTTTTCATTTTCTTGTAGGTATTTTCTAGATCTATGTTTAATGACATGAACCGTCAAATGTACTGTGTAATCTCTAATTCAGACACAAGCGAACTAGATATAGTTCAAGGCTCATCACGTCAGCCACCATCTTGGGACACCATGTAACAGACTGGAAAATAGCGCAGTTTTATGAAAGTGCATTTGGGTCATGTTATAAAAATAGAGTGCAGTATTATATTTTCCACCGGTATGGTATATTTCTCTCGTAGGCTCTTCTCTAATCAGTTTCGAATTTCGGGCCTTGCGTTTATTTTATCTAAAGAGCGTGTAGTGACTAGTGTGATTTTGTAATTCGTATGAGGTACATGTATTGCATTTAGCCATGGTGCGGTAAGTTCATGTATGTGACATGAAAAAGTCACGCACTGCCATACAGCGGTTATCAAACCTGGAACTTTAGCGGACTCCGGTTCAGAAATAAAGAGGCATAATTATCTAGAAGTTCAGGTCGCTCATTTGCAATAAAACCTTGATATGATACGACCACTGTCCCAACTCTCTGGTTCGACCACGTTATCCACGATGAACAGCGCAAGGTTCAAGTTCTTTCCATTGTCGAAAACAGCGCAAACATTTTTCAGATTGCTGTAGACTCTTAACTAAATGTCTTATCAAAAATCTTCAGGGCAGTTTCTGTTCACCCATTTCTCATCAGTCCTACCCAGATTGTTTTTTTTTCTCTTCCCTGCTTCGACATCAAAACATCTGACAAACAAAACAACAATACCAACCACAAAAACGGTTAATTTTAATAACTGCCAGGAAAAAGATAGGGAAAATCAAAACGCAAAATGATAGTCATACACACTTGGCTATTAATTTTATTTTGGCTGAGGGAAGAGGCAGGTTACACTATCTTGTAGTGAAAGGTTTATTTCTTTCATATTTTAGGACACGGCTTTCTAAGGTTTGCAGTATTGCCACTCTCTTCTTTTTTTTTGACGTTTCCAATTCCCAGGCAGTTTTAAGTTGGCGCATTGTTGTTTTTTGTTTAAATTGTTGTTTTTGCCTGTGCTTACACTGTTGTTTTTTTTTCCCTTTCACGCATCCACGGACTGTGTTAAGACTATTCTTTAAACCTCAAAGACAAGATGTATGACAGAATTGGGTCACCTGGCGATCCTGAGCAGAAGACTAGTTAACACAGGATCAGTTTTATCGTAATTATTTCAGTCCAGGAAATTTCCTGTTCCTACAGTCATTTTCAAGTAATTTCACCCATTCAGCTGATACTAAAGAAAAATGCAGGAAATGTTTTTAAACAAGGATAAAGGATGTAAAGATCTACATGTACAGTAAGATCAAAATTAATGTCAACCTCCTTGGAAAAAAAAAACAATAAGGATACTTTTATAGGAGTTTATATTATTTTCAAATTTATGGACCGCAGAGCGGAGGTGAGCATGCGCATTGGGCATTTCCTGGTGTTAAGATAAAAATGCACATGACGAAGTACGAGATGTGAAATTCTCATTTATTCTGAAAGCAGGAAATAGCAACACCATCTGCGCATAATATGTCACTCCTGCAAGAACAGTTCTTGAGATCCGAACTTGGTAATGAAAGCTTTCTTTAAGTTCAGAATGTCTGTACATTATAAAAGAAAACAATAACATAAACACACTGTAATTGTTTTCGGATTTTCCAAGATTGATAACACTTGTGAAATGGGCAGCTCATGCTTATTGATATGAGAATTAACTAGGTTGTTGTGTTCATTACTCGTAGGATTATTAATATTAGTAGTGACATCTAACCAATAAGGGTGTTATCTTGACCACGTAATGTTCAAGAGTACCGCAGCAGCAGTTTTCTATTCCTAGATAAATGCTAGCGTCATGCAATGGTCATTCTGTCAATGACGCTGTCAAAAAGGGTATTCCAATGAAACAGTGACTTCTCGGGAATGAAAGTTCCATGTCAAATGAGTGTGGCTAGTGTAATCAGACAAGGGTCTAGCTAAATCTGAACATTCCCGAAACAGACTGCGCCTACATGGACTTCTGACGTGGAGGCGAAAATAGAAAAGACAGCTGATTATGAGTGACAGCTCAGCTTTCAGTATATCAATCTAGTTCGATCAGGAGTGAAGGAAAGATAATACATTGGTACATAATAATTCAGTGACATAGTCTCAGAGAGTCTGGTCGTTTGATGATGTATTGATGTCGTTATTAATGCTTCAGCAGCAGCAGAAGATTTAGATGCTGTTATGTCTTTGCTGTTGTATTTCCGGCAGGTGATTTTAAATAAATCCCTCTGGGTTTGAAAAAGATTTTCTATGAAAAAAATCCAAATCACATAGTGGTATGTCAGCATACATTTACATAATGACAAAAAAATGTACCATTATACATCCAATAAAAATGCATCAATCAAGAAATCAATCAACCATTCAGGACATCGTTCAATCGATCAATCAGTAATTCCACGGATCAGTCAGTTAATCAATCCATTCTGTTTAACGCTCACATCCAGCATCTGTAGGGCACACCAGCAGGTGACACAGTAAAGCCTACATATTTCGTATTGTGTATTTATGGCACTGTCATTTAAGGTGGCACTATCCGCATAAATTAGTAGGTCTTGAGTAAATCTCCTCTTTAGTGGGAGGAAATCTTATGATAGAGGGTGTTTGACAATTTCCATCTCAGCCACATGTATTTAGTCTAGATACGTGCTTCTAGTTTTCTTCTTCTTCGGCATGGTTGAGACGTGAGGAAAGTATTTCAGGAGAGAAACCCAGCGTTATTGCAGCAGCTGGCGTTGTTTGTGTTTTGGTGGGAAATCCCCTCGAAACTCGCCCGAAGAACACAGCATACGTACATGACTAATGCGTAGATGGGATGAAACATGGACTGCAGCTAATGAGGGCAGTCACTATCTCGTCCGGGGTCTCCAGCAAACCCATCGGTTGGGGCTTCCACCAATATTATGTATCCACTCTTCTCTTCGTTTCAGTTTCTCTTCCTCCTGTTTCTCCCCATCCTGTTTTTCTCCTCCCTTCACAGATGCCCTCCTATTCTCCGATCCTCATGTCCCTCCCTGCCCCCCGCCCCCCCCCCCCCCNCACACATTGCGGGGGATGCGGAGGCACCTGTCATGGTTCTGTAGTTAATGGACTGTCGGTGTGGTTACCCAGTAGGCCATTAACCCGCAGCTGAATTGAATGTGGCTTGCACACACCAAAACATGCCTGGTGAAAACATCAACTTTTTAAAAAATGTTTATGTGCTCTCTTTCGTGATTGTGCGCAGGTAAACAGTGTCAAGGCGCCATTTTGTTTTGTTTGGAGTACCCGGGAGAAAGGTGAATGACATAAGCGTGCGAACGATATTTTGTTTACGTTGGCATCTGTTTTAGTAATCTAAATACGCCCGCACAGCAATAACCTGCTGTCAAACTTGGATCTGCAACAGATGGAAAAAAAATCTTCGGTTGAATAACCTTTATGTGCTTTAAGACCATAATGCATATTGCATGCTGGTTTGCGACAACTTTCCGATAAGTGTAACTCTGATTTACATGTGGGTAACTGGGTTTGTTCCACAACGTCAATGCTGTAATTGTGTTCTCTGCGGAAAATACAGCATTAATACTTTACAAATGTGGAAGAGAGGAGCGGGGACAGTGGAGTCCTCCTTTGACCCATCCCTCCTCATCTCTGTTCCACTGCTTGAAGACCCTGTTGCGCTTGTTGCTCTATCAGTAAATTACACTCACATGACTGTGCTCGTGGGTGCATTCAAACCTGGCGAGACATCTTATCAACAAGGTCACCGCTTTGCTGTCTTGGCTTTCATAGGTCTTCGGTCTAAAAATGAGCTGCTTACCACCTTCAATACTATCTAGATCTATGTGACACGAATTTATGATGCACCCTCAAGCCAGATATTAACTATCGTATGGTCACAATGGGCTGTATCTCCATTCTTTCAATGTGTGTACAACATGTGGCTCTTTGATTTCGCCTGATTGCAGTTATTTACGATAGACCTTGGGCTAACTTTATGGGGTCTTAAAATTGCGCAATGCTTAGTTATAGGTTCTTGGCAGAAAACTTCGTCAGGAGATTATTATAGATCTTACGTAACATTTCAGTGAGTATTCTTCGAAGTTTTCTTTTAACACACGAATGAACACAGAATATCTTCAAGAAGAGATGAAGCGTGTATGTCGTTGCAGAGCCAGAAAACCTTTATGGGATGCATTTTTTTGTCGGATCTTCCGTTTAATATTGAGACTGTAAGCCCCTTTCCTTCTCTTTCAAAAAAACAAAACAAAGGAAACCAACCCCTTCTATAAGTGATATCTACAACCTGTAGCGGATAAAGTAGCCGTCTAGTTTACGCATTTTTATTCTCTTTGGTTGACGATGGGGAAATTGAAATTCTGAAAAGAAACAAAAAAACTCAAAAGTAATACTAGAATTGTCGGTTAGATCCATTACAAGAACGAGGAGAATATCCTGAGCTTATGTTTTCAGTTCTCATAATGGTTAGAGTAGGAAGACCACCCTTGAAAAAGATCAGAACACGACACTTGGGCGTTCTGGACGTATCAACAGAAGGAGAGGAATGCAAGCACTGTCAGACTGGCTATTTGTGTGAAACTCAAGAGAAGAAAGGCAAAGAAAGCCGAAGAAAAATATATCGTATAGAGTGCCTGAATACCTGGACAAACAATGGCAGAATGAAAAGCGTTGAATTTGTGAAAAGAGAAATGATTGGAGGGCCATTATCGCCGCAGAATCATACATTTTGTGACGATCGCCATTTTTTGCTGCAAACCAGACACATGAGGAGGAGGAAGAATCTCTTTGGTGGCTTTGTTTGAAAATTGTGACGCCTAACAGGTATCTCGGATGATTCAGGGCTGGCTAAGTGAATGGTGAATTGAGTTTCCAATACATGTGATGTGCACATTTGTACCATTTGAACTTGGCGTTGTTTTCGAGCCACAGTAATCGCCATTGAGCTCGCCGCCAAAAGAGGTCATGGTCAAGGTGTTTTGGTTCTCCTGGCATGGCATGAATGCGTGCTTCCACCCCCTGCCTTTTTCTCTGCAAGCTAGACCTGAGCGGGCAGCCACAGTTAGGAGACTTGTCGAAGCGTAACGAGCGCAGATGGCCCACTGAACTTATGACCATGATGTGTTACAAGCTTGAAGCTTGATAATGACACTAACCCGCCTGGGAACTGTTCGCAGTTTTGACACCTATAATCTACTCCTCTGCGTTGGCCGAACTTGGACGTTCTAAAAAATGATGCACCGGATCGATACTAATTGTGATAACAGTACTTTCCTTTCTGTTTGTCGATTGCACATACTATATTTTGGTATCGAAACCATGTTCTTTTATACTTTGCTGTAAGTTCGTTCAATGTTAGTGCAATGGAGCCGTGATGGATCTATGAAATCCCTTGCAATATACACGTTAATCTTGACGAGTCTTTGTTTTTCTTACAATAAGTTATCCATGATCATTTCCATTTTAAAAACATGCAGCCTTTCATGTTTAAACCAATGCCTTTATAATCACTTCATCAGTTATACAAAGATCTATTCACAATCATAACATTGCATCTCAGGAGCAGCATGAGACATAGCTAAATCCAGTTTCAAAATAGCATTCGCATAAAAGCGGTAAACAAGTAAAAAACTTGTTTTAATGTTCAGTGAACAGCCCAAAGTCAGCTTAGTCTTCGAACATGTGCGATACAAGCGCACTTGTGCAGTGAGCTCTCAACATTTTCTAAATTTTTAACTCCAACCAGCTTTGGGTTGTTTGTTTCGGCTTTACTAGATTAAACCCACGCAAAATTTGCTTTGCATAAATTTCACACATTGTGATGCAGGTCAATACATATTTAGCAATACACCCGGCCCACCGAAAATCTGCTTCCACTTTAGCCCTGTTGCTGAAGACGCGAAGACATTGCCGCTTCTGTTTATGTGAGCCGTTGAACACGGAATATACCAATTTTTTCACCCCCTAGCTATGAGTTCGCCAGAAATGAAAAAAATAGAAAACTTGGATGGGTGTTGGCGAAATAAAGTATTCTTAACAACACACACAAAAAAAAAACCAACAACAACAAATGTTAGAAGTCATTGTGACATTTGTAACTCGTAAAACGGAATATGTTCAGAACAATAGGAAGACGAAGAAGAAATTTTACATCATTCGAGCTGGGCCGCACACAAAAATTTAGGTATTTTTTTAACTATAACATAAATTTACCTGTTATCTCATTGCTAGCATGTTGCCAACATCATCAAGAAGATTGCCTAATATCTTAACATCATTATTTCTCCTTCGCTGCATGGAATAACCACAGATCATGATTGTGAAATCAGGCAGACCTACAAATATTTGACAAAGAAACAAGAAGAAAAAAAACATAATTTGAAATAATATGCGTAAACAAGTTGCTTTTTTTCATTTATTCCAGCATAATACAGCCATGGTCCTCACTGGACGTCAGTGTGAATGTAAATAATAGCCTATAGTAACATCCCTTAGCTGTGGAAAATATGTACATTAAGCCTTCAGATATAACCTTTTGATTGGCCACTATTTTGTGTTGGTCTAGTCCAGTTTAGCACTGTTGATATTTTCGGTAATTGCGACACCTTCGGACACTCGCCCTAATCGTAGAGTTTAAAGTCAAGGAGTTCGTAATGACAAAGCGATCAGGTCAGAGTGAACACTATTTGCAGCTACATTCGAAAATGGTTTGTAATTCGTGTATGGGAGATCAAAGCCTGCTTTGTCTACATGTCAGCTGCCTTCCCGAACATGTAATTGGCTGGAGGGCATTGACATCTTTCAGCGCTTCGTGAAGAATAATAACTCAAAAGGAAATCGCATGCTTGAGCGGTGTTGTGGTTTTTTTTTGTTGTTGTTGTTTTTCGAAAATTTCTCAAAAAAAAAAAAAGATTTGATGATAGCAGTTACTGAACCTAGAAGTGCAAATGAAGCTAGAGGGTTTGCGCTACCCCCCCCCCCCCCCNCCCCCAACTCCCCGACGATTTAGACGAAAATAGAACGTTGAGATTGGAGACGGGAGAATTTGGGCTAGAGTGAGATTACTTGTGACGTCGTTGTTTTGAAGGATTGACCCAAATCGGGGCCATGATGCATGCAGATTTGCTGAAGGAGATTAGCTGTAGCAATTTGCATAATTTATATCTATCATTCTAGCTGCCAGTCTCTGTTGTATATACGCAAGTGATATCTAGCCAAATGGATCATGTAAGTGAACATAATTATACACTGACTGTTTTTAGATTTCCTAGCATGAAGAAGTGCCAAGAGACACTGTGAGATGCAACATCGCTTTATTTTTAAGTCTCCATCTCTCCCTCTAAATGTGATCGTGAGAAATAATCTAAACTAACACCCAAAGCTTCTCTTCAGAAGATTTTTTTGATGCTAAATTTTTATGTAATATGATTTCATTGGCCTCATTTTGTTGTTAAAAGTGCATTAGAATTTCGTCTCAAACCTCACAAACTCGAATAACTCACCCGCTTGTTTCAGAGTTCTGGTCCCTTGCTTTACATTAACTTACCTCAAGAACTCGAACAGCTCACGAATTCGAATTTCTGAGCCAGTCCCCCCATTTCTTAGAAAAGCACTTCATTGACATTTTCCCCATTCTATCTATCTGCAAAATGGCTACCCAGCTGTCGGCAGCGAATGATATTGTCAGAAAGCTCTAGTAAATCAGCGCCTGTAAATGGCAACGTCAGTGTATGTTCTCCAGGAAGTTGAGAAAGCCATATAAAGATCTTGCCGACTTAGGCACTAATAAATATTGTAAAGTCACATGAACCAGCATTACATTGGATACGATACTTATGAATGAAATAGTGTCATTTTTTTATCATTGTTACGAATATTATCGAAGAAAAGTAATTTTTTCCGAAGCAGACTGTAACGATGTGAGAGCGTACATAATTCACAGTATGTACCAATTCTGTACCATCTTCTAGTTAATGACCTCGCCCACCTGGGTTTTCCCCCACTTTCAGGTTCTCATGTGCTCGAAAATAACAACTTGCCATAACTGACATTTAAAAGTAAGACAGAAAATAAAAAATTATTGACAACTGTGGAAACGTTGCGTTTTGGTTTTTTTTGTGTGTATGGGGTGGTGGTGGTGGTGGTGGAGAGGAGGAGGTCAGTGGCGTATGACATAGCAGTGGAGGAGGACAGCATGCTCCAGCTATTGATTGATCAATTATTTTGTGTTGACAGCTGCATTTAATTCTTTTGGCGCCACAAGGGAAGACGTGTGGAAATCTGTTTACATAATTATAGGCTAATTCTGGCTTGAGGAAATAACTGCTTTATGTACCTCGCCGGGCAGGCTACACTAATAATATTAGTATTATGTCAGACTCAGACAGTCTGCTTTTCTGACGATTTCGCTTTTTAGATTCCTTCCGATGACCCTTGTTGTTGTTGTTGTTGTTGTTACTGTTGTTGTTGTTGTTGTTGTTGTTGTTGTTGTTGTTGTTGTTGTTAATTCCGCTTCGTCAGTATTTCTCTCTGATCATCTTCTTGCCAACTACATCTCTCTCTCTCTCTCTCTCTCTCTCTCTCTTTCTCTCCTTCATCATCTCCCGTTAATCCTTCCATTATGTACGGCGCCGCACAAAAAGAAACAAAAAATCTGATATTTTGTGCCAAACTGTAGATGCATATATTTTCTATGATAGAAATTAATAAACTTCGAAATTAAGTAAACATGGGGACTGAACACAGTACAGATCGAGCTCTTCAACATTGCGTTCACTATTCAGCGGTTGTTTTCACTACGTCGATCAGATGTCACATTAATATGCTGATAGGAGATAATTTTAATGTAACCAGTCATTATGATTTAAAGAGTTCATTTAAAATCCATTCCCCAATTGGTTTGAATGTTGTTGAATGTCAGTTTGTGATTCCAAAGCATTCGAAGAAGCTTTCTGCCTACAGAAGAGTGTCTAGTCTATAGACTTGTCCGTGCATAAAAGTCATGCCAATGCATAAAAGTCGTTCCAATGCATTTTCACGAAGATATGGAGTTGTTCTGAATATAATAAAGAAATAAATGGAAGAAATGATGGAGAGATCGTGAACGCTGTAGCTTTTGTTTCCATGGTAACTTAATCACCCCGAATCTGTTTTAGGGTATGTTTTGACCTCAAAAGAGGGGAGATAATCCACCTTCCTCACTCGGCCAAAACAGACGTTTCCGTCCATGCATGTATTATTCAGGTTTATTATGGTACATATACCCTGCCCCTCTACACCCCTAGTGCTCTAAAACCCGAAATCAGTTAGTCCTGCTCGTCTCTTAATCATGGGCGACCATAATTCCCCCGTCGAGTTGAGACAAAAACTCGATCAAATTCATTTGTTGATATGACGTCTCCGACGTTGAACCTCTGCCCCACCCTTTGAGTTTTTAAGCTCATTTAGTCTCCAGCAAGAGCACTTAATATCGATGCTTATCAGACAAGATGTCAACCGCAAGGACGTTGCTGATTCTCAACCCCGACTCTTTTTATCCGAAAAGAAACATTCACCTGTCAGGACTAAATAAATATATGCCTACAGCATCTTTTGATACTTTTTTAAAACGAGTGCACACGTCCCTGACACACCCCTCCCCTCCCTCCCCCTTTTCCAAATTCATCCTTTATAAAAGAATTCTTCATGTGGACCTTTTGTCATCCCCTTGCTTTCTCATGCTCAGTTCGGTTTTCAGAAACCAGTTTTGCCACTCTGGTCATGTGCTTTTCCTCTGTAGTGAGAGCACTTGATTTTGCCCTGCATTTTTCCGACGTTAAAGCAAATTTCTTGTAAAAAATCCCATAATAATTTCTATTTCTATCCTATTTCAATTTCTATTGAAAAGAGGAAAACCATTGATTTTACCCCGTTTACCCAACATTTGACGATTTTTCCCACCAACTTACAAAAAAAAAAAAACGGTTTTCCTCAATTTAGGCCGGGGAAACTAGCTTTTCATAAAGTCACCTTGCCCTAAAGTAGGGGAAAATCATTACTAGTGGCAACACCGGCAGAAGCCTACCGGGAAGAGGATGCCAACAACAGCGATCTCTTTTATGAAGGGCGCTTATGACACGAGAACTCATTACGTGACAATGTGTGACACGTAGACATTCAGCCCTCTATGTTTTTTTTAATTTTTTGTCCGTTGGATGCTTGTGCAGTGGGACAGGTATGTGATCACGAGTGAAGGGCAATGATTTCAGTTCTGTCAGAAGTGTTTCGTGAAACTTGGATAGGATGGGAGGATGGATGGAGCGGGGAAGGAGCTTGTAATTAAAATCTTAAGATATATTGCTTATTTGCATTGTCTTCTAAGCCAGTGTCACAGGGGCATGATACAGTTGACTTTGTCCATTCGCAGGTAAAATGAGAGCATGGCCAAAAACTGCGATTAAACGAAGATAATTGCTTTCCAATCTCTTTTGAAAGCTATGTCTTTTTTTAAAATATAGCGATTAAGCAGAAAAGTGTGATTAAGCACCGTTGATTGTATCTGTGAACTCTGTGGCAAATTTTTGTGACATTAGATGATATGGCTGCATAAATATGAAGAGAACCATTCTTTTGGAGACTGTTTTATAGTTATATAATGAACATAGGAGTCATGAATGCAAAACGGCTGGCGTTGAACAGAGGAGCGCATTCAGAGAATATGCCATGATCTTTGCGACTTGCAATGGTGACACCACATGAAGAATAATAATATGGGTGTATAATATCATATCACTGGATCATAGACTGGACAACAGTAGCGGCATCCGAATCGAGCCCATTTAAGTCAAAGGTATGCATACCACTCTTACCTACATGGGCGGGGGAGGGGACGGCAGGGCGCTGCACCACGAGGACTGGCAATGACTTTATCATGGATTTCTTTGTGTATATCTGAATTATATAGCGTTGTAAAACATAACATATGCCCTATGGGCCAAAATATATGTTTTCTTAACAGTCCGTGAAATATAAATGAACTCATTTAAGTCTGAATATTCTGTGATCTTGTAGGTAAGGTCACAACATCCTTTGACCCTTACCTGCTCCGAATAGGACGTCCCCTGCTATGCAGGAACAATAAATAAAGCCCCTACATCAATGCGCCGTTTGGGCTGTGAAATCCGTATTCAAAACAGCTTAGTATGCAGGGTCATGGCTCGGCCAAGGTTTAAAAGCGAAAGAAAAAAAAAAACCGGATGGGACAAGGAAAGGGGAGGGGCAAAGTGGATGCCAGTTTGTTTATGTACAATGAGAGACAGCTAGCTCTATGAAAAATACGGCATCCCTGTGGTTGATGAGATTCTTTCGGCCTAAGCTATACTCTTTATATACCTGTAAATCATCCCATCCAGGATGACTGTGCCCTACGACTGCATGATACCATCTAGCCTACCTGTTTTGAGACATGAAGACAATATCCTCGGCCATGCGTATCGAAATGTTTCAAGATACATGTGGAGATCGAAAGCTCAGATTCCTTGTCTGTTTTTTCCCCGGTACAGGACACGAGAACTCAGTGAGGTCGTGAAGATCCTTTTGGGGGTCTTTGTCATCTGATTCCTTATGAAAATGATTATTAATACTGATATAAAGAACCCAGATAACCTCCTGGTTTGGTTAACCCCAGGGCCCCTGGAAAGTGAGATCATAATAATGTGTCAAAAAAAGGCATTCCTTGTTGGCCGCCTCTGAAGGTCTTCGTGGGGCATTAAGTTACCCACCGAATGGCGTCGAGGAAGTTTCGATAAGTCGCTAAACTAACTGCTGATGAAAAATATGGGTCTTGTTTAAAAAAAAAAACAACTCTCGAATGCCCTCCACTGATCCTCACAATGCAGAGCATGGGAAACTTATAGATACCCACGAATGCTTCTGATCAGCTGAAAGTACAGTTTTAAAAAATGCTGCCTTAAGAACTACCGGCACGATAGCCGAAGAACGCTTGTCTCGTGGTGGGAAAGGTCTCAGGTTCGAATCCTGTTAGCTGCGTGATTTTCCCTCTATTGGGTATCTTTCTTGGTGTTTAAAATGCACTCTCCTGTCGGCGGCCGAACGCGGATTCAAACCTCGTCAATGATATAGCCATAAATGTGCTGAAAAAGGGTCGTTTAAGAACACAACAACAACATAATACCCGGCCTAAAATTAGTCTGCACAAATATAAAACTTTGTAAACAATCTACGGTTCAATCTTCATAATAAAAGTAAATGTGCGATATTTTGCGATAACACGAGCCTTTGATGTCTCTCTATTTATCTTCCCGAGATCTCAAACATCAACTTTCTAATTTCGGTTAAACTAATCCTGCTGACGCAAGAAAAACATAAAAATTATCGCCGGTTTCTCTTACCAGGTCAGCCGGACAACGACATTTTCTTCACCTGCGATATACACAGAATCGTGGATCAAGGCCATTTGTAGGCTGTTCACCTGGTGTTCTGCGCCCTTCTTTTTTTCACGCCCATGACGTCAGTATAAACCCAGTTCTTTCGATGTCACGGTCTTATGATTGTAATGTATAGGGTAAAGTCTGGATCTATAGTATTTTTTTAATATCGTTGATTGTACAAATACTTTGACGTGAGAAAGCATAAAACATTCCTTGCCCTACGAATAGCCCTAGCCCTCTTTATTCTGTACTTTTTAGCCTCTAAAGGAGTGTCTGGGTAATGATCGTGTAATGATGGTAAACATGCTATTTAGAAAGAACGATATCGTAGGTTCAATGAACGAAATTATTATTATAATTACTACTAGTAGTATCAGCACCCATTCTCCGAATGGGATAGCCAAGCCTAAGACAGCCTAAGAGCGCATTTCTCTGAAACGGAACATACTAACAGCAGATAGCAAAGATAGCACTAGCACGCCTTTCAACCCTTTAACTCTCGTCAAGAGAACAATCTTTGTTTCTACAAATTGAAAACAATAACTGGCAGTTGCACGAACATTTCCAAAGAAGAATTGGTTTTTAAAAAATTATACAGCCTCTTGAAATACACAAATGAGTGCCGTCACGCAATTCGGCATGGCTGGCCCCCTCCCACTAAGCCTTAAATCAAGATGGGACTTCGGCATCGACCTTTGACTGCAAAATAAGGCTGAATGGATCACTTGGAAATAATCTGTGACTTTTGAAATTGTGGATAGTTTTCCCATCAGGGACTTTCACCTCTTCAAGCTAGTGTGCGATCATCTGAGCTTAGATGCATACGTTTAGACAAATATCGTCCTTGTTCAAGCATTTGGAGTGTTCTTGCATTTCTTGAGGCTATTCTAAAGCTTCCATGCAGAGCATGTTGACTGGTGCGAAGTGTAGGTCGTGAAGAAAGCCGTCATTCTGTTACACGTAAAATGAAGAATCGGAACTTGGAGAGCTACAGGAACGATAGCTTATAGTGATCCTTCTGTCAAAATCTGGCCCGCTGACATGGACTGATGCACTTCACATAATTCGTTAATTTCATCAAGTTGGTTGCGTTACTATTGGCATAAACTACGCTAATCCCATCATTTTTTTGCAGACTGCAGACTTAGACAGCCCCTGATAGTGGGCTTTGTATCACTACGCAAACAACTCAGCTAATTATCATTTGCGACTATTGCAGTCTATTCTAATGGGTTCTGTAATCTGTTGTAATCTTCATTCCTCTTGAAACTGCTGCCCTTGCTATTTTTTTAAATTGTCACTAATTGATTTTGAGAGCTAATTCGTAAACGTTGTACAATGCAAAATGCTTTGCATTATCATCAATCATCATCCTAGTCTATTCAGAATGTTTAATTTTGTCGTTCCTGGCCCACTGAGCTTGATTTGGCCGCAAGATAACCGACAAATAAAAACGCCCGGCAATGTCGGTCATCGTCTCCAGTCGCGGTTGATAAGCAGGCTAGGGCAAAATTTCTGCACTGCAGGGTTGCTAAACTTTTTTGTCTCTTCTTTCTCCAGCCGTACATAGTTTTACGGTTGCACAGTCATCACACTCTGACGCAAGTGATACAGTCGACTCCCGGCCGCATAATCATAATTCTCTTTAATGTAAGTTCACAATAATTGCAGCAGTTTTTAGAATATTGTGTTTCTTCAAGATTTAAGTCACCGGATAATCGCAACTCCAACGAATTGCAGATTTTTCTTTTTTACCCATGCTTCAGAGGACTTTGTGATGATTTAGTTAGCTGAACAACAGAGGGTGCAAAGCGTTTTAAATTTTTAATTGGTTGTTGAAATTCGGGCAACCTCAGCCAAAGACGCAAGTGCAACATGGAGGCCTGTAACCCTAGGAAAGTGCGAGAAGTTATTTTACCTTGCCATTGAAATTCAGGCAAATTCAGCAAAAGACATAAGAAATGCCTACAGGCCTATCATAAACGCTTAAGGGTATCTCCTACCAGGCGTTATAATTTTCAGTTTGCTTCAGAAATTTTGGCACTACAAGTTCAACAAAGGATCATGACATGCAAAGTACATGTGCACTTTGTGCAGGTGAAAGCCCCTGGTGCGAGTCGACACTACCTGTTGGATGAGAAGAGAAAAGGTGGAGAGGGAGGTTTGAGAATGGGGAGAGGACTATTCAAGGTTCACCTACGTTTGATATTACATGGCATAATCTAGTTATCATATTGCTATGTTACAAGGGGAGGGAAGAAAAGTGGAGGGGGATAGGGGGTATTTTTCAGAGTGATCTATTACTCCTTATGGAAATATTGATATGTCTGGAGATTGGAGGGGGAGAGTGAAAATTTACTGAGCTGATGATGGTGTGTGAACTCAGCAGAAAATAATGCAGTTTTGGAGGGGAAGGGGAGGCAGGCCGCAATATTACTGGATATCTGTGGCAGCTTTGTTTGTTAATTAGGAATTAGGTGGATACCTGATGAATTCATGGGCTGCATTTCACCTTTGCTAAAACATCAATAAATACTCATCACTTACGACTTCGTAACTTACGACCGCACAAGCTGCAGTCGACTTTGTCCTGTCTGACAAGCTGGTGAATTTTAGTTGAGAGTACTTGTGTAAAGTGTGGACTTAGAGTTATATAGCTTTGAAAATGGAAGTTAATCTTATGCATAGGAGCAGGCTCAGGTGGTATCACAAATTTTTCTTTCATATAATAAGGTTGGTGCCTCCATAAGTAAGTATTATAAAATATGCATAATAATCAACCTTAAGCAAAGCATTCAGGACTGTGTCGTGCTCATGCAGCCTTTCATTATCGCGAGCCTTTAGAGAGAACCACTTACTGGTGCATTCCACTGCTGCTTTTGTATGTAACCAAAACCGAGCGTTTAGAACTGCATCATTTCATGAAATCTTTCGTTATCAAGAGAGAGGCATATTTTACTGTATTCACCTCTTTTGTGCAAGTTTTTGAGTTTTGTTTTTTTTTATGTTTAGTTGGGGCCATGGTGTAGGGGATTTATTCTGTATTTTATAAATCTTTTGTATACCTTGTTGGGAGAGAAATGTAGTTGGGGTGCCAGAGAGTTATATAATGCCATGTATTATGAAAAGTATCGTCGTAAATTTGATAACTGAATGTTTGGCTGCCATCATACTCTTACGGTTACCTGGCTACATCAGTATTCCACTTGCGTATGAAATGCGGAAAGGGTCATAAATTAATATTCGACAATTCGTAGTTGAGATAGCGCTTATTAATTCAATGGCCTGTTCAGCGCATGTCCTTTTCTAAAAACGTTTCAAATGCGTCAACGCTTTATTCCTTCTTTCCGTTCCTCATTATCCTTAGTTAACTTTTATCCTCATCACATCTGTTATTATCCTTTTTGGCCAATCTCCTTTGATCTTTCGCATATGACAGCGGTACTTTACCACAAAACCAGTTTGTAGCTCAGTGCATGTTCTTAAGCTCGTCGATGATAGATAAGCGGTTACCAAAGCATCCAGTGATGTGTCATAAAGTGCGCACTGTGCAAAGGTTAATGCAGACTGAACTGCATGAACTAGGCTTTTTATCTGAGAACCGAAACAGGAAGTGAGGAGAAAAAAAAATGGCTCGGCGTTTATTATGCTAAGGTGTAGCTAGTAAGAAGATGAGGATGGGAAAAGGGTAGTCTTCTTGTCCAGACACTGGCTCTGGTGTTTTTTTGTGCACAAAAGTTTTTTTTTAGACAGAAGCTGAAAGTGTTAAGAGCTGTGGTATTAAAATGAGGTCATATGGAAATACTGCTGTCTTCTAACTTGTACAGGTACACCAGGCCACACGCTTACCCTCTTGTATTGTCAATGCGAAACATTCCTAACTACATTTCGTTAGCATTCCTTTACACCGTAACTTCGTCTCTTCAGCCTGTGCTATTTCCTGGGGGTGAGAAGTAGATGAAGTTTTACAGTAGGTCGAGAAATGCTTCTCATGCTATAGAAATTTAAACATTAACGTAGCATTAACGCTCTCGGTGCTAATTTTCCAACTGCAGTGAGCAGTTCAGATGCCACTTGCAGGAATGGCAGCAGCACAATTTCCGGAAAGCAAGAGAAACATACTGATCTCTGGTCGATATAAAAGTAGCATGTTTTTTACCCCTCGTATGCTTGTTAAAAGTGCCCATTTTTTTCATATTTGATTTTAGGTTTCCGAAAATGTTCTGCACTCTGCCATCCGTGGTTATTTTCAATATTTGAGAGCTTGTGCGTTAACGATGGGATCTCTTACCATCACAAGAATTACACTA
>JAWQUT010000207.1:92973-128938 GCA_033807755.1 Ellobium chinense
AGAAAGCACATCTACAGTATTTATGGGTTTGTTGAAGTGTTGACCAATGCTTAAATACCTCTCCCACACTGCATGTCTTAAACTATAGTATATGTATATTTGCATCATTACAGTTTCATTCATATGGTCAAAAGGCATTTTGGAAATTACATTGCTGTGCTAGACTCCTCATTTAGCTTTCTATGGGATAAATATTGACATTTCATATATTTTTTAATTTACTTTTGTGTATGTTGTTTGCTATGCAAGCATCCGCTAGTGGAGGTACAGTATATGTTTTTATGACAGATTCATATGAAGTAACTTGTAATACCACAGCTCAGTACACACAATTATGAAATATTTTTAAATGAAGAGCATTTTCAGATATTTAGCCCTTTTTAATCTACTTCTTGAGCCAAATGTTTCAATTCAGTGCTTAAGTGGGGGAAATGTGAAGCTGAATAGTTTGGGAGTCACATTTGTCATGTTTTAACATTCACAGTTCTTGTTTTTGGTTTCTGTTAAGATATTACAATCGCACACTGCTTGCTTCATAGCACTTTACTGTAACAATTTTAAGAAACAATGATAACGTCAGCATTTGCCCACAGAAATGTGAACAAAGTGACCGAAATGTAAATCTGAAAGTGTAGGCAGTGAAGTAATGGCAAAGCAAAGAGAGACATTCATGCTCATGATAACTGTTTAAATTTTATGGATACAAAGGTTATGGATACAAAGTGTGTACTCTTCTTTGAAGTTTAAGAAAGCTGTCCAAGCACAAATATATCGTTGTATAATGCTGAATGAAAAGCATCAGATGTCCTAAATGTAAAATTGCCTGTCTTAAATGAAAAGTGTATAGGTCTTGAAATGAAAAGTGTCTGTGTTGTCTCAAATATGAAATGTGTGTTGTCAAAAAAATCTCCACAATTATTGTTTTGTGTGTAAACCTTTGTTTCCAGTGTGGACTTCATACTGTATGATTTTTTTTTTTTGCAAGTCTGTAATCTCCCTTTTGTGTTGGTTTATGTGTAAAAGTGTCACCTTGCATGCTTATAGACTTCATTAAGCCTCTGTGTGAGTTAGGCAAGAGCACCCTCAGTGGCAAAGTGTCTAGAAAATACAGTATTTTATGTAATCATTCGCAAATTCAATGCCTTTGCACAGATGAGTATCTCTTAGTAGTGCTCCTGCTGCTCTGGATATATCATCTCTCATCACAGTGTGAAAGGCATAAGATTTCTATGAGAATCATGCTTTTTGAAGACAATAAAATGATTGCAGAGCTTTCTTGTAAGACACCATATTGTACAGGCCAAGGGATGCTACTCTGAAGAGCGAGTCAAGGGACACAACCCCATTTCTATTGCGGGAGACAATAACAAGTGGGTGGCTGAAAGGTGATGGTGGTTGACATTTAAGAGGCTGGTCCTCACAAGGGATTGGTCTGTCAACAATATCACTTGAAGGCCAATGTTTAGTGTCCCATATTTATGTTCTGCATATTTTGGGGATTAAAACTTTCAGTGTGTCTTGTCAATTTTTCAGTTGTTTCTATTTCTGGTCTTAAAATTTCCCAATTTTTTTTTTCTTCATACAACTAACAACATATTTTTATGCATTTGCATTATAAAGGATATAATTATGTTTTAGCATAAAGATGAGAGGAAAAATAAACATAAAAAAAATCAATACTTAGTTTTATTTACTATGTGAGTGGGTGCAAGGTGTGAATGGTATGAACAACTGAAGACAATTGAAGAACCATCATCATTCTGGGGCTTATCTTTAACAAATGAGGCTCACTCCACCTTTGTGTGCAATAAGAGTTTCAGCCATTCTTCTTTGCTTTTAAAATGACCACTACAATATTTCATTCACTGAGGACTGAAGATTTGTGCACAAGTTACCTATTTATTGCAGACAAAGAGTGTGCTATGACATCTTTCTTCCTTGCATTTAGCTGAACATCAAATATAATTTATGCAGCAAGAAGTCCAGCACATTCATTGGGATTAGTGTATCTCTCTCATGCTTTGTACTGTAAGCTGTTATTGAAAATGTTATAATTTAGTATGATAATTCCATATCAGTTGAAAACCAACCAGTTTTCAGTGAGTGAAGGCTCACTCATCTCAAAACTAGTTGTGTTTTTTTTTTGTTCCTCTGTTGAAAATTTGTACCGGACTAAAGGTGAAGAAGCATATGAGAATGTTACAGTCATCATTCCAGTATTTGCCAGTAAACGGCAGTGACATTGTAAGATTCAAGCATGGAAATTTAGAAAGTAATGCAGCCTGTTTCAAGTAATTGAGTCACCTGAGCAAAATTAGCCTTCCTCTGACACATTATCTCATCATCATTGATTATTTTACCAGATATGTCACTTTCCACAGCCCCTAACACACAAACATAAAAGAGCAAAACATCCCACTTTTGTTCTTGACAAGTACATGAGACCAATTCCAAACAGAGCTACCACTAACAAAGAGAAAAGAGAGACCAGGGTTTGAGCTGACAAGCAAAACTCACAACTCATCAGCAACAACAACTAAAAGGACAAAAAAGCTGACTTGGGTAAAATAACCATCAAAAGACAGTGCAGATATGTTTTAACATTTTTATTTTTTTTTCCACATTTTTTTTGCTTTTATATACATATTTGATCACACAAACATAAAAACAAAATAATTCCGCACACTTCCATCAGGCAGCCTAACTTTATAACAAAATACATTTAACTCATTCTCATGTTTTCTGACATGATGCCCAATTTTTTGTTCCTCCATTTACTCCAGTTCCAGTCATCCCTCTTCTAAGTCACAAGTCTCTGAACACACCTCACCACAAATGAATACTTAGTAAACTTTTAAACTGCTCATCACAAACATCTTAATTACAATAAAGCCATTTAAGTTTTGAATGACTTGAGACTTGAACCTCATTTACTCTGAAGAAGAGCCACTGAAATGCTTTCATAAATACAGTACTTCACTAACTCATTTTCACCAAAAAAAGCAATTCCTAAATTTTGCAGAACTGATTTTCAAACATAATATGGTATTTCAAGTTTAAAGCAAGTTCTGAAATCCAAGAATGAGGGTATAGGGGCAATCAAAAATTAAAAATAAAGCAGGCAGTTTCACAAGTACACATATGATCCTTTAGACATACTTGTATAACGTACGACTATACACCCTAACATAAGGAAAATCTGTACAGTCTTCATCCACAACATCTGCCATCATCCTTCACACTAAATCCCAACATAAGGAAAATGTTTACAATCATCCTCATGACAATGGTATACGTACTCATCAGGTCAACAACATTAGTTTCATAAACTCACTTTCAGTTGCACCATTCAGACACACAAAAAAACACGGCTTGTGCACTCATTACATTGTACTTTTGTGGGATGCCCAAAGCAAATGGCATCCAGTTATACACACCTCTTCCAGTGACAGCCTATTCAGACTCCCATTCCTTAAAACACTGTAGAGAGTAGATTTCATGTGACAAAAACGGGTTGCTTGGTGAACACTGACTGAGAAAGATATATGCTGCAATGGCTGAGATAGCAATATGACTATGGCATTGCTAGCAACTGCCGCATCTGAATTAGCTTGTTTTCCACACTTATCATTTGAAACCACCTGTCATTCATTAAAATAGATAACAGAATTTCTTAGTAGTGGTGAAGAGGAAAATTAATTGTTTGTGGAAAGAAAGAAAAAGAGAAAATAGCAATGAAAACAAGTTAATGAACAAAAAAAAAAAATGGAAAAATTTACTTGGAGTGGCTACATATTGCTTGGGGTAGTCCACCCAATGGGGGATAAAAGGGTAATGAGAATCCTATCTTCCTCCAACCACAACCTAATTATTCCTGTAGCCATTTGAGTAAAAAAAAAAAAATTTGTGTGGCCTGGCATCATTATTACCTGTTTAAAAAAAAAAAAACGGAACTTTTTATGTGTCTCCCTTTTGATCTGCAAATTTTCCTTTTGTGAGGTTTAAACATCAAATGGCATATGAGGTATTTCTGTAAAAAAAAGGGTCTACTTCACAAAGGCCCATTTATGTGTACCATCTTTCATTTTACTGATCTTACAGGTGGTGGCTGAAACTGAAAGGTCAGGCAAGCCATTTTGATTGGCTAACCAAAAAAGAAGTGGCATTCCCTTCACATCAAAACCATATTGCTAAAACTGTTGCTTTTTACCTCCTCTAGCTGTTGAATAGTGTGTGTGAATTATGCAAGGGCTATTTTTCTCCACAAAGTTTCTATTCAAATTTGCATGGGCTTCATGTAAAGTTTAAGGTTGCAGGAGCCTAATTGGTAAAAAAAATTGGACTATCCGAGTCGACAGTAGCAGAGTATAAAGGAAAGATTGTGTAGAAATAATCATATAACATGAAACCACACCGCAAAAGTGGTGAAATTCAGTTTTGAATTTGTAAAAAAATAATTGTTGCAGGCAGTATTTCCCAATGGCTTCAGCGGATTTCATTTGTGCGGACCTGTGATCTGCAAAAGAAGGCCAAATTTTTAACCCCTTTTCATGTAATTTAAAATTGTGAAAAATCTAACCGAAGGATCCCCACCGTAAACAGTAAATAATTTGAGCACAGTGATGGCACCAGACCTGCAGACTAGTCTTGGCCATCTCGGAAAATTCCTGTGGTTAGAGAAGAAATTTTTATTAAATGGCTCAAAGAAGCTTTTACAANATAGTGTGTGTGAATTATGCAAGGGATATCTTTCTCCACAAAGTTTCTATTCAAATTTGCATGGGCTTCATGTAAAGAGGTTGCAGGAGCCTAATTGGTAAAAAAAATTGGACTATCCGAGTCGACAGTAGCAGAGTATTAAGGAAAGATTGTGTAGAAATGATCATATAACATGAAACCACACCGCAAAAGTGGTGAAATTCAGTTTTGAATTTGTAAAAAAATAATTGTTGCAAGCAGTGTTTCCCAATGGCTTCAGCGGATTTCATTTGTGCGGACCTGTGATCTGCAAAAGAAGGCCAAATTTCTAACTCCTTTTCATGTAACTTAAAATTGTGAAAAAGTTAACCAAAGGACCCCCACCGTAAACAGTATATAATTTGAGCACAGTGGTGGCACCAGACCTGCAGACTAGTTTTGGCCATCTCGGGACATTAATGTGGTTCGAGAAGAAATTTTTATTAAATGGCTCAAAGAAGCTTTTACAATTTGGCTCCTGCAATCTCGAATCATTTCAAAGCCATCAAGTTTAAAGCCAAAGTCCACAAAGCCAACTCATCTTCATCGCGGTAGATAAGCAGCACCTATGTAGACTCTATCAAAAGTAAGCATATTTTTCTCTAGAACTTTTTCCAGTGACAACACTTAACCCTTAACAATATCATGTAAACACCAGTCCTGGGTACAAAAAAAAAAAAAGCTGAATAAAATCTACTGGGATGCTTGATAAATTATCTTACGATAAAGCTATTACTCCACCATGCAAATTTACAAATATAAAATTACACTATCCTGCTCAGGGCCATGTGCAGCCTTAAGCCAAGAAACATAAAATTCATTCAAATTTTCTGTTTTTCCAAACCAAGGCAGTTTCTGTCAAAACTCATTCACCGTAGCAGTCATATTACAGGTAAGTTCAGTAGTTACAACAGAACACACTTATAAAGAACACTTTTGATATAAACTGATGGAAATAAAATTTTTACTTGGCCCTGACTTTTCTCCTGAAACTAACATATTGATGGATATCTACTTCTCCAATCCTGCAGCCATCTGGGCTAGTGTGTTGATGGATATAATGTGCTGCTGTTGTATAATAAATGAATAAATATTTCCTCTGCAGCTTTTTTTCACTCATTTAACCACATTTAACAACTAAGCCCAGAAGAATGCTGCAGATTCATCCAGCTATCTCTTTTCTCCTAACATGAGAACCCTTTCAGGGTTCATCTGACATTCTGTTCACACAATAGGTAATTTAAAACAATACAACAGAACCAGATGACTTCAAACTCCATGTACATGAAACATCTACGTATTCATTGTAGATCTAAGTTTCTGAATCCCCTATTCTCTAAATCTAAGTTTCTGAGTCCCCTTTCTTTCTAAATCTAAGATTCGAAGTCTCCTATTCTCTTAAATCCTTTCCTTAGTGCATCATCCATTGCCATCCAGCAACAAAGGTGACCACTGGCTGCAAAAATCAATGCTTTCAATGCCATAGTGTGGCAACAAATGACCTGCTGAAAGTAACTGCTGTTTCTGCTGTTATGAATCATAGAGGGTATATTAAGCTGATATTTTCATCTCCACAACAACAAGGAAAATTAAAATGGAACCTGGATAACACACCCATCCTTCACGTAAAACAGCTTCCAGCAGAGTACCACCGAATTTTTGGGGGGGGAAGACTCCTTTTGAAACACTCATTTCTATCAGGGTAGATACTTAGCTCTCACTTATACAAACTTGAACTAAATATAACAGTAGATTGTGGCAACCAAATGATTTCTCCTGATCGCACAACCCTTCATTCATCTTGAAAGTATCAAAGGTTTGTTATGTGTTTTAATTAAAATACCAAAATCATGATTTGTGCTGAGTTATTTCCGTTTTAGTGATTATTTGAGAAGGTTTAAACAAAATCCATAGTTGGTATGGAAAGAGTTAACAAATTTTATTCACAAACAAGTGCAGTCTTACATGGGATGGACTTACGCTGTGGAATTCAAGTTCAAGAGGTTCTATTGTACTGAAGCTGTAGTGCATGCTGACAGAATCAAAACTATCAAATTCTACCACCCTTAGCTGAGCTCCACATCACATTCCTCACCACACCAACAACACTGTAGAGATAAAAATGAATCACAAGGTCTCAAAACTATGTCTTAGGATGACAACAGCAACCACATCTGCAAAGTTTACATGTCCATTCCCGCAAACACTGTTTGTTTGTATACCATGGAAAACTCTCTTCTCATTACACAACTTACTGGTTACTTAAGCCAATTTCATAAATGACACTATGACACTAGGCAAATTGGCCCAACTCATTCAATCACTTTCAACATTATCTACAAAACAATTAATGCTGGACTTTCGAAGATGGCAGAATAAAATCTACAAATGGCTACTATGGTTTGAGACCATAAATGTCTTTCAGGACAAAAATTTCACTTTGTATAATATGCAATTTATACACTTTAATTCATAGTTTCTGATTCCACAAAGTCTACCAAGACTTTCATGACAATGTGTAAGTGAATAATGGTCTTCACATGTCATAAACCTTTATGCCAATTTTGATCTGGTAATGATTTTGTGGACCTACCTGGGCCAAGAATGATACATATCTGTATATTTCCATAAAATTCTTGAATGCCCCCTTCCAAATTAACCACTAATGACTAATCCCAATCCTCTATAAAAAAAAGCACCCATTCCTCCAAAACAAAATGTGTAACAGACTCTGGTTTTTTTATTCAGTGTTTTCTTTTTACTAAATTTCATTGTAAACAGGGCAAACTCATGTTTTTAACGTACCTGAAAGAGGTTAAATTAATAAGACACTGACCACCAAATTTTCAAAGATGAATGCAAAAGTTAGTGGTTTCCATATGAAATACAAAAATCCTAATTCTTCAAGGCAGGGGTTTGAATTCCCTTACACTTCCTTTAAATTTTTAGACAGAGCCACACTGGTCACAAACAGCAAGGTAAAAATACTTTAAAGTCCCCATCTGGAAATCAGCACCCTTGTCTGTGGACTGGCCAACAGTTATGAGTTGTGCTCACAATGCTCCCAAAGAGTTTCAAGAAAGACACAAGACTCACAAAGCACCTTTGTCCTCATATCAACAGAACTGAGGTGAGGTGAGGCAAAGACTGAGATGCTTCCCAGAAGTTCCAGGCAAGATGTAGCACTGACAAAGTCAGGTATGGTTTAATAAAAAAAAAAAACAACAATATAAACCGACAGCCTGATCTGCATCTCTTTTGCACACCATCAGTTGCTCACCATTTAGATAAATCATTTTCACTATGGAGCACTTCCCAGCTAACTCACACCTGAAAAAAAGAAGAAACTCATATAGAATGCTGTGAACGAATGTTGTGACGAAGGTGACTAATTCCAGATTCTTAACTTTGGTTAAGTTAGCCTTCCTGCATTAACTTTTATTACCCTCCATGTCTTCTTTACTTTTTTCCTTCCTTCTTGGATCTTCTCATCAAAGACATGGTAAGGCATACAAAATCTGACACTCATTCTATCAGAAAAAAAAAATTCCTCTTTATCTTGACAAGGTGGAGGTACTTCGATGTAACCTTCACTGCAAATAAGAACAAAATTTGGCACCATAAGATTCTGTTCTTTTTTTTCCAATGTCTGGGAAAGCTGTCTCTGAGACAAACACTCATTTTGTAGAGACATAATATGACAAAAGCACTACAGAACTCAGCTTACCTGTCATGAAGGCCTATTCATCTCCATCACCCTGGACATTTGGGCAAACCAGGCAGCAATGTCCACCTGCTCTGCCTCGGACTTCCTTATGAGAGGGTGTTCCTGAGAAAGAATGGAACAAGTGTGATGTGTGGAAACTGGTACAATATTAACAAAAGGGATTTTAAAAAAGTGATGAGAGAATCTAACAAATCAGCTGGTAAGCTCTGGTATAAATTGATGACGAGATTGGTATAAATTCAGAGGGAATAGATATGCACTTGAACATGCTTATTATGAAAACATTTTCTACAAAATTAGCATTATTACAAAACATTTACCAAATTCTGACATTTTCTCATATACAGTGGAACCCGCTTAAGCGAGACACGCGTGAGCGGGACGCCCGCTTAAGTGAGACGAATGCCTGGGGAACGGAATTTTTGCTATTTAAATCTATACATGTGAGCGGGACGGCAACCCGTTTAAGCGAGACGACTTGGAGCCAGATCTCCTTAATATACACGCTGTTTTTGACAGGAATGCTGCAAATTGTCACTATCGTACTATGTCTCAGTGCTTGTTTACCTGTGCCAATCAGCTGAAAAGCTGAGAGCTACAAAGAAGCTTGTACCGACGGCCCTGATTGCCCCCCTTACTTTACGTGAGAAGTGATTGACACTACCTCCCCATAGCCTTCTGTCAGGCAGTTGACCCTTCGGCGCACGCATGGACGAATCAGAGCGGACATCCTAGGCGCTGGTCATTTAATCCGCGCAAGCATCAACGGATCAAGATTAAGTAAGCACCGCCCCCTGCCAGCCACACTTTATACTTTCTTCAACTTAGGCAGTGATTGACACTTACGAGCCTCTCCTGCGCTATTGCACAACACTCAGCCAGGGTGTCGTTCACATAGACATGACCATCATTCGTGTTGCGTAAAAGCTTTATGACACACGCCGCTCGCGTCGCGCTCTGGCCAGATGTGGAGCGAGAAGTGTGACGCTTATCTTTGCCGGTGTTTACGATCCTGTAACTTTGATCCCAAATTATTTTTGATCACTTGAACGGGGGCTGGCGAACATCTCGACTTCAGAGATGTTAGACCTTTCATATTCTCTCCAGTTTTATTTTAACATGTATTATTTCCCTCCCTCTGATGTAGACATGTCTCGGTCTTTAAAAGAAATTGTTTTTTAATTTTCAAAGGAGAGTGGTGAGAAGGCTTAGATGATTCTTTAAAACCAACCAAAAATTCCGTTCCCCGCAAAGAATGACTAATAATATGCTCTGCAAGTCTACTGAAAATGCAGTTAGACTGCAATAAGTATATTTTAAACAGTACAGATACAATTTAAATCTGACTCCGTTGTCACACCTCACTAGCAACAAGTAATGATATCCCTTAACTTGAATAAAACGCACAAACTAGCTAAGAAATCACTTTATAATGGATAGTCCGCCTAAGCGGGACGCCCGCTTAAGAGGGACGATTCGTCGGGAACGGAGCCGTCCCGCTTAAGCGGGTTCCACTGTATTTCACTATGCTTCTTATGAAATGCAACTAGCTCTAATCTGTACAGCATGCCCACTATAAAGCCATTTAAACCGCCTACCACCCTTTTTTTAATTAACTCGGACTTTCTCATTTGCAATAAACCTGGCCAAGCCACCTAACCCTTAATTTGCTTAACTCAAGGACAGACACTGGCCAAACCAATGGCAATGTGGTCATTGTGATGCATGACGCTGGTTACCTAATATATGGCTGGTGAAACTCTTTTACCTTGCCGTTTCCTTATCATGGATAATCTCAGATAAGCTTAAAACATATGCTTAATAATACTGATTGATCAGGTCCCATGAACTTCATTTTAAGTAGGTTCAAGTGCAGATGGAGAAGGGAATATGTAGGATAAACTGTTGAAAAAAAAACTGGTATCAAAACTCCTTCACAGTGGGAGAACTCTAGATTTAGCCTTTCCTTTCCAAGGTGGGTCTTCTACTCTTCTACATTTTTTTCTCCATGCCATTTGAAGGGAGATAACACAAACTAAAACCACTACAAATGCTACTACAAATTATATTATTATTATAAATCTTTGTACTGTACACAGAAATATGGAAAATAGTTTATCCACTGCTACTGACTGATATAAACTCGACATGAAACACCTATGCAAACATAACATATGTATAAAGAGCTGTTCTAAATGGGGCGCATCCCAGCACATCAGTAGGGAGGCACAGCAAAGTGCAAACAATGAATGAGTTAATAAACAGATTTTAGTACATCTATTACCTATAATATCATTATCTAAAAACTATCATCATACACCAGGGTTTTATGCTGGTATAAGATGCATTTAATGATAGCTTCTTCAAAAGTTAACGAGGTCCTTCCACCTGCTGAATGTTAACTGAAAAAAGAAAAACAGATGACACTTGCAGGAAGATAATTTCACCTTTCCAAATCAGTCGGCCAAGACAAACACTCCCATATCTTCTTTGGCTAAAAGTAGGGTTTGAAATCATGAAAGACTTGATTTAGGCTTATAAGTATGGATGTAAAATCCTTATGACTGTAAAACAGAGCCACAAAGACAACAAAAAGTTGTTTTGACCTAGTTTAACCACCTGAAAGCTTTTCATAGCTTTTCGGTATGGTGAATTTCCTTTCAAGTTTATCATTTTCAGATTCTGAAGATGAAAATAAGACTGAAAAACTTGAACTGCTGATTTAGAAGACTGACAAGGTAGGCAAGGAAAATACTTACCAATAATCTCTTGTACTTTGGCCTTCTCTTGCAATCTTTTGTTAAACTGCAAGAAGACAGAAGACATTTGGGAATAAGGACATGCCAAAGAAACAGGAACACTGAATGAAAAAAAACAATATCTACAAAGTAAAGCTGAGAATCTTATAATGTCCCACTATTGTATTAGTATTGCTAGGACAAGAATATAAGATCTCTTGAAACATTACACTAAAACAGATTTACTGTTTAGTATTTAAGTGGCATTTCTATCACTGTGCTCAGACTTTGGTCAAAATTTAATTAATTTTCCATGTTATTTCTAAAGTCAGGCCCAGTGGATCAGAAAACATGACATGTTTGCAACTGTCTGTGCGCGCACACACACATACAAACACACAAAAAAATGTGACTGCCATGCTCTTTCGTCTAGAGGTAGTCTGACTGTCTAGGTTTTAATTCCAACAAAATAACACAGGAATGGCTATTACATAAGCCCATGAATGAAGTATCACTGATTTTTACAGAGGTTGGCTGCTCTGGAAACACTCACCAATCACTAACAAATGATCTAAGCTCAGGTGAAAATTCTTTGCCTAGCTGTGGAGGATCCTCTTGTAACACTTTGGTTAAGACTTCAAAATCTGTCTTGCAGTTTTTATATGGGAATTCACCTGTTGCTAGCTCAACCTGAAAGATTAGAAGAAAAAAACATATTTATGTAGGAAAAGTTTGTAATTGAATACTATGCAAATTTGTAAGAAAACCTGCTGAAAAAAAAGATCACATTCCCACAGCTATTGAGAGAATCATAGCCATCCATGATTTGAGCCAGGCTTAGCTGCCAACCATATCTTCCTTCTCTTTCTTCTATTATCAATCCTGTGCTATGCAAGTTAGCCCTTTGGCTCAGTGCCATGTAGTAAATTTCACTGGTTTTATCTAGTTGGTAATGTGGCCCATAGAGAATACTCCACATACTTTATCAAGGCTTGGGAAAGAAGCATGGCTCTGATGTCACTGAACACTGAGTACTCAAATAAAAGGTGCTCGCCTGTCTCACTGGGGCAGGTATTCTTTTGGCACATTGAGATATGTTGAGGTTGTATCCTATAAGGTGCTCATTCAGCAGGATAAGCTGTGTTCTCAAATGGAGGATGGTGGCTGGTCTACCCCCCAGGCAGACAGTTGATGTCATTATTCCGCCCTGGGGCAGTATCTACCACACTGTCTTTGATAAAACAAGCTTCAGCACTATTCAGGCTTGTTCATTACCCAAATGATCCCCCCAAAAAATTTAAAACATGACCATGAAGTACCTGTTCTTGAGACCTATCTATTGGATCATGAATTCCAGAATTTTTCATCTGTCCTGTAATTCTTTCCTGCCTGCGACCCCAACCTTTGACCATCTCTCAGCAATGCTTCATTTTTCAATATAAGTCTGACATTTTTACCAATGCATCTCTTGTGTCATCACTGATTCATCGTTAGTACACCAGTCATTTTGCTGTGTGTGGTTTTCTCCATTCCCTCACAGCAATTTTTATTTTACATCCAAAGTTAGGAAACCATGCGATACATCCCATAAGTATTTAATAGAACATATGAGATGGTCCATCAATGGTGCTGAAGCACTCAGCTGACTTCTGACTCTAGATAAGATTCAGTGACACATTCATTTTCTTCTGCATTTCAAAAATCAATTAATTATAAAATATCTAGTCAACAAAGATCAGCCGCTAAGATTAGGCTCCTTAAATATTTTAACCGTCTGACAACCCACAGACCTGCAAAAACTAGGCCTAATAAAATATCTTACCAGAGATATTCCTAAACTCCACACATCTGCTCTGATATCATAGTCAGGCCTTGTGGGGTCAGGTGGTTCAATTCTTTCAGGCTGTGAAAAAAAATAGCAAACAAATTAAGTTTGTGACATTTTCACTACAATAAATTTTATATGTCAACGGGAGCCTTGAAAGAAAACAATCAAGATTCATGAAAAGGGACTGGCCAGCATACAACCTTTGAAACAAATTTATTAGATTTAGTGACTGATCTGCAGAGAACAGGCAACTCCCTGATTCAAGCCTGGACCATCATAAAAATATAACATGTCTGGAAAAACACAAGAACACGACTATAGGAGATAATTTTAAATAAATATCCAAAATTATGTTGGAAAGAGCTAACAATGAGCAACAAGAATAATACAGTATTTCTCCATGCACAATGTCTTAAAATTTCAAGTAATTTTGCCTGTGAATTGAAAAGTGAAACATGAAATTAAACAAAGTAAGTTATCTTATAGCTTGCAATGCTACAGAGTTTCCAGTGAAGTGTAAATTTCCAAAAAATTCAAATATATGGTACAATAATATTCCTCAAGAAATATATTACCTGTAGGCAAGTTAATTAAATTAAATCAATAATAAATCAATAAATACTCACAGCCATATAAGCTGCACATCCAGCACTCCTGGTTTTAGCCTTTGAGTCAACAAGCCTCCCACTGATGCCAAAGTCACACAGCTTCACATTACCCTTATCATCAAGGAGAATGTTTGATGGCTTGACATCTAAGAAACAAAACAAAAGAAAAAATTTAATAACTAATATAGACATTTCAAATATGTTGGAAAACAAGAAATAAGTTCAGTAAGCTAAGACAAATGTTAACAGTGATATTGTAACAATTTAGCGTCTGAACCCTATGGTAATTTTTGGTGGTATTTATAGTCCCCTAGAGCGATTCCCTACTTAGAGATTTCCAAAAACCTGAAAATAATTTTTCTTGATGAATAACATCAGAAGAGAGATATTTACATGTGCTTGATCTCATACAGTAAAGTAAGCTCCATGCTAAATGCAGGATCAAGAACTTCATGCTTTTGATTTTGAGGACTGCAAAAAGTTTTTCATTCATTTTTCATAATGACATAATGTAACACAGTAATGCTGAAAATTAATCATGGCTGAGCTTCAGTGGAAACTCAATGTATCTAAGGTGCTTATAAGTTGGGATGAGAGGTGTGATACCATAGCATCTGCAGAACCCCAGAACACACTGTTTCCAAAAGACTCATGCTAGCCTGACATACAGGTTCAAAACATAATTCCATCTCTCAAAATGAAAGAAAAGCTGAATACATTTCTAACTTTCTGCTAAGACCTTTTCTTGAGAGATTTTAAAAAACATAAATGGACTCACCTCGATGTATAACACCATGTCTTTCTTTGAGGTAGTGTAATGCATTTACTGTCTGTAAGAAGAAATATGTAACTTTTGAAATGCGACATATCAATACAATCTAAATCAGTGAGATGAAAGTCATCAAACTGACAACCTCAAGCACAAGCTTTTGCTAAATGATTTTAAGTCACTAAGATGGTAGAAAAGGGATGAGACGAGATAAGGTAAGAATATTATCCAAAAGGAAGAATGCCTCGGCTCCATTTAGCCTCCAGATGAACAGCAAAATAAAGTGATGATACTATGTTACCATTCCCCTCTCACCAAAATGCAAAGACATTCAGCTCAAAACACATTATCTGATAGTCCACACAAACCCGTACAAGAATTTTAATGATAACACTGTCTTTCTCACACTGACACTACGTCATTTCATTGCAGTTAACTTATACCTGCCTTTTTTTTTTCTAATCTATTAATTTATATGATTTCATGTAGCTTTTACACAAGCATAGTGTGTTAAAATCTTCATACTGAGCACCAATAGTTTCAATACTGCATAAACTCTGAGTCTGATAAATGAGTGGCTATGCACTGAGAAATGAAACAGTTTTTATACTCTCCGGTAAAACGTGCAAATTGTTAATTATAGAGTTACTGCACCAAGTCAATGACTTGGCCTCTTCCATGCACAATGATAATACTGTATCACAAAGCGTGGTAATTTTACGTAAAGTAAGCTCCATGTTAATTGCAGGATCAAGAACTTCATGCCTATGACTTAGAGGACTCTGAAAAGAAGTTCTTAATTCAGTGATAATTTTAATATCAGCCTAATTATGATCCCTTGCTCTGATCCATCCCCAGGATCTTGATAACACATCTGCTACATCTTATTCCCTGTACATGATATCTGGGTTTTTTTTTCTTAAAAGGCCAAATGGCTTGGCTGAATGAAATGGTGAGGAGCCAAAATAGATACATTAAAATACACCACAGTGAAATACTTACAGCTACTACGACTTTGCCTAAAATCTTCTCCGGGATTGGCTGTCGCGTGCGTTTTAATAATTTGTCGAGACAGGTTGCCATGAGTTCCATACATATCCAGACCTCGCTCTGTGAAGGCAAAAATTTTTGTGGGAAGACTGTGCAAACAGCTGATTCTGCATAATCACAACTTCAAGGCAGTGCAAAAAAAAGTAGTTGTTAAAAGGAGCTGCAAATATCAAGAGTCATACAGAAATGTGGTGTTCTGTAGTTTGAAAACTATGTTGCCATTATATGGATATTGTGACAAAGCAAACTGTAATCATGTAGAATCAACTTCATAGTACAAACTTTCAAAACTGTGAAAAGTGTTCTTTGTATTATTAAAGAACTGGGATTCCTTTGAAGTTAAAAACAAAAAAAAATTAAGTTTTTCATCAAAGGCAAACATCAGTAATGTGTGCAAGATTTTTCAAAGGAAATTTAAACAGACTAGTCTATTTCAAAATTAAATATGCAATTTTACCACACACATTAGTCAAAAGTAGAGATTTACAATCTAAACAGATTTTCTTATGGAAATGTAATAGTGACACATGAAGAGAAAATAAGAAATTAAGCATGGGATAGAAAAAGAAATCTTGGAAAACCCCAGAGAATCTTCAGTTCTCCTTTTCATACAGAAGATCATGATGAACAACAATAATGATAACAAATTAGGAACAACAAGAACGCGAACAAACACAGGCTTGAAGAGGATGCTGCTATGAAGACATGGCAGTAAGGAAAACAGTAACAAAGACAATTTGTTAGATTAACATGATGATGATGGTAACAAGACAACCAAACAGTGACAATAATAAAAATGATGGTAATCAAGATTCCAGCTGACATGCAGTCTTTATCGAAGACCCACCTTTGTAATGAAAGTACCAATACACTGAACGATGTAAGGACAGTCATGGCTTTTGATGACAACATCCAGATCCATGATGATTCTTTTGTTTTCCTCCTTGTTGCCTGAGCGGCGCATTTGCTGATGAAACATAATCATATCCAGATATAGGTATATAGCCTACATGACCAACAATGCAGGGTAATATCGCAATTGAAAATGTGCAGATTAGAGGCTGTTGGTGATGTTTTGGGATTTTCGATGTTATAAACACAAATGAGTGGTGTGTGCATAAGAGTATTTTGCTAGGAAAGACACCTTGTAATTAAAAATTCCTAATAAAACAGATTATGTCTAAACAAGCAAGAGGTTGAAATATTCATCTCTACTGCTCACAAAGAAGGCAAGGCATCATCTTTTTCTGATCTTGCACATCCTGCCAAAGATGAATGAACCAAGTTTTTAAGAACACAAAGCTATTACCTTTACAGCCATGAGATAACTGGTAGGTTTATGCCTCATCCGTGTGACCTGACCACATGTGCCATGACCTAGTTCCCCTTCGGGCTGGAGATCCTCTATGTTGCTGAGAAATCGCTGAGGGGTAAAGAGAAACACTAATGAAATAGCCATACATTAAGAACATGCCATAAGTTTGAACAGCTAACTTTAGGTCAGTCATGGGCATTCCATCCTATATACTGCAAATCAAGCTGATTTTCTACTGTTGAAAGTATGGTGCTCATTAATAAATCCATTCTCACTTTACCTACTCCCCTTCAGTGATACTTTACAAATATTTATGGATACAAAATCTTCAATTCTTTCAGATTCTAAACTACTTGATAACACATTGCCATAATTCCCTGAATTCAGCAGTTCAATAAGCAAAATGTAGGTGACATAAGAGCTCTTAATCTTGTTCAGCATTGCAACTGACCTGACCTCCCAGTGTGAGTATACCAGACTGCTTCATTATCTCCTCTATTTTCTGATCAGTTTCAGCACTGCAAAAATGAAAAAAAAATTATCAGCAAACATTAGAAAAGAAGACAAACAAATGAAAAATCTTTTCACCCACATACCAACTACATTCAGTCATCATAGAACTTCAGTCACCCATACACTTTCCTTGCATGCTGAACAAGTTCTGTCTCCAAACTTTCCATTTTTGTTGTAAACCAATGATACATATGTGTGTAAACAACAGCAGAAGTTAATTTCATATCTGTGATATTGACCATCGCATTATATCTACAAAACAAAGATCAGAATGAAGCCAGAATAAAACATGATGAATCATCTATTACTCACCTGTCAGGCATAACCCTGTGTGGAGATCTTGCACCACAGTCTAACTGCATGCTGCCCATATTATTTGGTCGACGACGGCCTGACGACGGTGCTGAGCTTGATCTACTTGAGGCATTTGGGGCAAGGAGAGGGCCGGGTGTGGATGTTGTTGGACCCACTGGGAGGAAGAGATTGGAAATGTATATACTCCTCAGAACTATAAAGTGGCAATGTTGCACTGAGATGTTTATGATTATCTAAGTTCAGGGTCACAGAAGTTGTCAGACACTGATTCACATGAAACCGTCTAGTAATGCTTATAACGAACTCTCAGTCCTACCTTTAAGCTGCAGCTGTTTCAATAACGGGAAGATTTCCAAGTGTTTCTCATACCTTCAAAACATTAAACAACACCAACAATTTTTTTCTACTAACAGTAACTGTGGCAACTTCCCATCCTCTTCTAAGAATTCACACATTCAGTGTCACATCATTAACTCATTTCGACACATTGCTTTGAAGTTGTTGAGCTGGAGATAAGACTAAAACAGGCTGCCATTTATTCCAGGCTAAGTTTAGTTTCGTAATTTTATATCATCATCTGAAATCATAGATCCACAGCCCAAAGCAGGATTGTGCAGTTATATTGTATTAATACTGTTCATTTCCTCTGAAGATTCCCAGCTCCTAGTTTTTTACTAACAGTTTCTATAGTACAAAGTAATATATTTTAGTATTTTTTCTCACCCAGAAAGACTTGAACAAAATAGTCTAACCACTAACTATGTGCACTGGCACAAAGGCTTCAGCGAGGGATTATCAAGCAAGAGGACCTGGATTCAATCTTCACTCAGTCACTGTAATGATTTTTCTCTTATATTGCCCTCGAGGCATGTTCAGGAATCCTTTCTCAATAGTGGATAAACTTGCTGGTAAGTGTCATTTGTCAGCAGAAATAGCACAGCAATACAAACAGCTGCTAACTCTAACGACAGCACCGATGTCGATGATGCAGTTCATTTAGTCGCAGACAAGTCATGGAATCGGTGCTGTCGTATGAGAAGACCCAAACAGCCAATATAGAGGTGCTAACGTATGCAATATATATTGATTTCCTACATTACATTCCTTCAAATTAGTAACCAGCATTAATCTGCTGTGGTGCCTATACTCGACATCCTCTCTTTATCTCATCTAGTTTGTTTTTTTTTAAAATTATGCATGATTAAAAATACAAAGGCTTTCTCCAACAACGGCACCGATTTAGCTGAAATATCGATCTAGTCCATGACCTGTCTATGACTAAATGAACTGTATCATTATCAATTTTCATTGCGGTGCTGTCCTTCGAGATAGCCAATACAAATAAGTCACCCAGATCTAAGTCTCAGTCAAATGGAATAATAACCAATTTCAAGACTCATGTCATTGGAAACACGGAGAGAAAACTGGATTGATGGCTGTTAACACCTAAGGCCTTAGTGTTGTTGAAATGTTGCAATTTAAAAAAACTTTCGTCTCCCTTGGCCTTGTAACCCTACAATACATCAACTATGATCAATAATAGGCATGACCAAAGGCAAAGAGATCTAATTCCACTCATACATAGCGGTCTGCATGGGCTAGGGCACTTTACAGATGTGACACACAACTTGGTGTAAGCAATTTTCTCCAATTTTTCACCTGGATCGTTTTAGCTTTTCTCTAGAAATATATTTTAGAAAGGCCATAGGCAGGCATAGTCAGGCGACACAACATAAACAAAACAATAAACAGTCAGAACAACGACCATGATATCCATCTTAATAACATAATTTACGAACATATCCGTGGGCGCCTAGGACTAGGAGAGCCTGTGTCAGTATTACGATTTTCAGCATTTTTCTCGGCTTCATGAGCCCGATTTTCTGCCATCAATCGCCTCTCAAGCTCATCTATTTTGTTTAGCAGGAACTGTGAAGACATATTTGCTCCTGTATGTCACATGACCTTATGGCGTTACTGCTGTAATCTTGGCCGCATTATCGCAATATTTTATTGGTGTCGTTATCATTGTTACCTTGTAAATATTAGTGCATGTTTATGTATCATAATCATTAAAAATCAAGTTTCTGAGTAAACCATGTAAAGAACACATTAAGTAGCATTTCATTCGAAACTTTTGCACTCTCAACTCTAAAAAAAAGGTTTTATATAAATACCGCGGCACAACATGACTCTCCCTTACTCAAGCACTGAGCGCAAATGCACAACTTACAGAATTGAGCGGCGCGAACGATCTTTGTGTACGTGTGTGCGGTAGCCTAATAATGTGTGTTCGCACACTGCTTTAAAAAAAAGTATGATAACAAAATGAAACAATCTTTTCTAAATGATGTAGGGCTATAATTTTTAATGCAAAACACAGTGTTGTGAAAATGTAGCCTACTAATTAATGATTGTTAGCGCTCTTTTGCCTCTTTAGTAAGATTGTAAATCAAACCGACAATTAAATTCAAAGTACAGTAGAACCCGCTTAAGCGGGACATGCGTAAGCGGGACGCTCGCTTATAGGAGACGAATACCTGGGGAAGGGAATTTTTGCTATTTAAAGGTATACATGTGAGCGGGACGGCAACCCGCTTAAGCGAGACGACTTGGAGCCAGATCTCCGTAATATACACACTGTTTTTGACAGGAATGCTGCAAATTGTCACTATCGTGCTGTGTCTCAGTGCTTGTTTACTTTTGCCCATCAGCTGAAAACCTGAGAGCTACAAAGAAGCTTGTACCGATGGTCCCGATTGCCCCCCTTACGTTACTTGAGAAGTGATTGACACTACTTCCCTCAGCCTCCTGCCAGGCAATTGACCCTTCGGCGCATGCATGGACGAATCAGAGCGGACATCCTAGCCACTGGTCACTTCACCCATGTAAGCATCATCGGATCAAGATAAAATAAGCCCCGCCCCCTGTCAGCCACACTTTGCAATGATTGACACTTCCAAGCCTTACCTGCGCTATTGCACAACACTCCGCAGCAATGTCTTTCACGTAGGCATGACCACCATTCCTGTTGCATAAAGGCTTTTTGACACATGCCACTCGCGTCGCGCTCTGGACAGATGTGGAGCAAGAAGTGTGACGTTTATCTTTGTCGGTGTTTATGATCATGTAAATTCGAAGCCAAGCAAAAAGCTAGTTCCTAGCAAAGAATTACTAATAATATGCTCTGCAAGTCTCCTGAAAATGAGCTAAACTGCAATAAGTATATTTTAAACAGTACAGATACAATTTAAATCTGACTCCGTTGTCACACCTCACTAGCAACAAGTAATGATTATCCCTTAACTTGAATGAAACGCACAAACTGTCTAAGAAATCACTTTATAATGGATAGTCCGCCTAAGCGGGGCACCCGCTTGAGGGGGACGATTTGTCGGGTTCCACTGTAATGAAAAACGGCTAACTCTCAGGACAGGACCACTTTTGCATCACTTTATGAGTCAATTAGTCATATAATGACCACGAAATCGGGCCTTTTCTTAGATTATTGGTGATAAACATATGGTCTAATGCCTTTTTTCGTTGTTGTTTTCAGTTTAATTCATACCAATTATGCACATCAGATTAAAATTACCTCTAGATGGATGAATGGATGGATGGATGGATGGATGGATGGATGGATGGATGGATGGATGGATGGATGGATAGTATTTCCTCCATGAGTACAACCCCCTTGGCAATAAACTGTACAAGTTTCCGGCAATCAATAACACTGGGGAGATGACGTTGGAAATGCATCACTTACTGTCGAGTAGAACCGATATTTGCAAAACTCTTGTGCTATTTTCTTTTTCGTGCTGTTTCTGACCTAGAAGACAAAGCATTCCAAGATGGATGCACATTCAAGCCATATTATACATTGATTTGTCCTGCTAAAACTTTCAGAATTTATCTCTCTGAAGATATTTTTCACAGCCACTGGCATCAGGAAGATGGAAATTTGACAGGGAATAATATGACTTTTGCAGAAATAGGAACTGGCCACACTTACGTCACGCACGCTACCATCTTCTACAAATATTCCATTATACAACTAGCACTGTCTAGCCTTTCTTTGTCTAAAATGACATTTAATACTGCTACCAGCTCTCCTGCCACAGCCAAATGGTCATACCTAATAGTTGGAAGCTGATTAAACTTATCAGTGAAGTCACAAGAAAGACAAAAATTCCACACTCACATGTAGTTAGCAGGACCTTTCTTTTGCATGATGACTCACGTAGTCGAGATATATTTTTGTGGTTATGCAGATTGCATAGAGGCATATACTACAGCAAGAGTGCTTAACCTAGCGTTAATCCACTGGCTGAACAGTCAGTGAGTGCTTCTGTCATCCCGACTAATGTATCTGAACGTAAAATAAGGATAAGATAAAGATAAAAATCAGCATTTATTTACCCTGACGGGAATATGTTTTATAATGCCATACAATGTTAAATATTTCATTCATGATAATACATAATTTTATATATATAGTTCACATAATCCGTTATGATATACTACTTCATCACAAATCAAGTTTGTAATACAATTATTGATGCCAACTATTTAATTTTAGTCTACAGTTTGGAGACATAGGGAAGTGCGGTGATGCAACATACATTTCAAGACATAAAAGTAAAATATGAGAACCATTCAGTTCTAACATGTTTCCTGTTTGTCAGATTTAAATATGTTTTTTTTCTTCTCAGGACTTGTTGAATCATTCAAAATCGCCACCTTAGATGTGACGTATTAATTTCAGCCAAGTCTGAATATTTAAATAGAGTGCCCACAGTTGAAGGGCGTTTGTTATTCTCCTTTAAGTAGCAATGAGCGTAAGAACTTTTGGGCGTCCACCGTCCGACCATTGGAAGTTATCAAAAATATCTAGATCTCCTTGATAGAAATGCGTTATCACACTGAAAAATGGAAATGGGGGCGTCTGCAGTGATTATTTTAAATACAAGAAGCAAGCGCTGAAATAACTTGGACGTTTTAATGTAGACCTACTTGTATTTCGATTAACGACACAACTGAGGCTATGAAATTCAGCTAGCAAAGTGAAACATTTTTCCTGTTGTTAGTTTGTACCCAGGAAATGACCCCTATGTAGGGCGACCTGTACGAATATGGCTGCCTCCAGTCCATCGAAGTCGGTAAGAAGTTGTTATTTACATTGTTCCCTGTGTGTTAACGAATGTTCCTCAAGGCTTGTAATAAAATATTCTCAAGCTCGCTCACACCTCTGGACATGAAAGATAAAATATCCGGACATAAAATGGCTTTCTGGAGTTCTTTTTGTTAAAAAGTTTATATAGTCTAGATCTTAGTCTAGTTTAGTTTTAGTCTTAGTCCTATCATTTATTATTTGCAGGATAGGCCTATCACCTATGCGGCGTCTATAGCCTATGCCCTATCCTATCAGTATGAGTATGACTATTATAAGTATCAGTATCACTGTAAGTGTATCGGATGGCTTGGGTTAGATATGGCCTCTGGTCTAGACATTTTAGATTGATTTGTGCAGGCTGTGAAAAAGGTTTCAAGTCTATAAATAATAAATAGTGGATAAAACATAAGAACAGATGACACTCAACTGACAGTACTGTGACTAATGAGAGAGGCTAATGGCTGTTCCCAATCCTAGCTTCTACAACTACAACTTATAGTGTTATTCAGATATATTTCTTTGACCCACTTTACAAAAATAATTTTTTTTATAAACAAACACATTGGCTGCTTGGAGGAAAGGAGTTGGGTGCATTACAATCACTATATTCTATCTTTGTTTACTGCAGTCTATAACCACCCTGTCCATGCCTGCTCAAGTGTCATCTGTGACATCAACCACACAGGTGACAAAGGGTACTGTTTCTGCCGCGGTAGACAGTAAACCACCACAGAAGATTCTTGATCAGTTCATGAAGGAAAAGTTTCATACATCTGCTCAGGGGTAAGAGTAGTGGGCTGTCCTCTGGTCCTGGTATCATCATGCTGATTGGTTTCATTTGCTTTCACAACACTTTCTTTATGTTTCTCTAGCCTCTTTCTCTTCTAACTTTCCTTTTCTCTAATCTGTCCTTTCTGCTTTCTTATCCTGTCAATGATTTTTTTGTCTTTTCCTCTCTCATTATCTTTCTTTCCCGTCTGTTATGGTGGAATGATAATATTATTAAGATTAAATATTTGTCAAGGAAGTAGCAAAAGACAACTTTCAATCTTGTCCAACTCAACTCATTCTCAGTAAGATGGAACTAGGAATGATCCCTGGGAGAAAAAATGACAACCCCTCCTCCCTCTCTCCCCACCCTACTCCTTCTTCCCTTCCTTCCCCATCCCTTCATTTTCTTGCATACATGGTGCCAATGAACTAAACCTTTTGTTAAGATTCTCTTTGCAGGTTTATTATTATATAAATGGAAAGAGACAAAGCGGTGAAAGAGACAGAATGATTTGAGGGTCACACATGTGTTGTTGCTGTAGTTGTTGATGTGAATGAAATATGTTGAAACCTTTGTTGTACACTGTCCCCATGGTTGAGTGCCATGTCAGTACGTATATGCTACAGGTGAATTTCAGCTGGGTGATGCTGCTCTAAAGGTATTAGAAATTTCCAGTGAAAGAAGATAACTCCTTCACTGAACCTTCAGAAACTTTGTATACCTGAAATAGTGAAATCTCAGGTTAAGTGGAATACTCAAACTTTGAGAAGAAGTTGAAAGCCATATAGACCAGCACTGTGACTTTCCAGTGAAAGTTGGTAGGCACTCTCCTAATTTCTGACGCATAGTAGCCAGCCATGTTTTGGGTTTTAAAGTTATATTTGTGTGCAGTATGGCAACAAGTAAACAATGCGCAGACTTGGGCAGGTGCTGTGGGATTGAATTTGTAGTGGGGGTGTTATGGGATTGAATGGGCTAAGCTCTCAAATCTTTGTCAGTGTAAGGTTACTTCCCTCCATTCCTCATTTCTTACAATCTACTCTCCCTTTGTATGAAGCTTACTAATGTTAGTCCATATACTTGTTCCTAGAATCCCTTCCTCATCAGCTGCAAATGCAGGGTCATCTGGCACCTTTTCTAGATCAAGACCATCACATCATATGAGCAGTCAGGATATGTATGCCAGGAAGTTGCGGAAAGTCAAGCGTGTCATTAAAGATACTATTTTTGTAAGTATATCATTTTAAATTTATCTCATTGAATAATAAGCTATAGCACTGATCCTTAGAAATTAGTAAGCTATAGGAGTCATACTTTACCCCTCAAGATTAGCTACATATATTCACACATGTACACTAAGGCATCACTAGGCTTTAGAGGCCTAGTGCAGAAGTTGAAGTGCACAATAAGCTTTTTGTTTTATTTTTATTTTTATTGGTTTTTACAAGTTATATGCAGATGCTTAAGGACTGATAATTAGCAGTGCTGTCTACCTCTCTGGCAGCATTGTACCTACTGAAAGGAGTCACATACCTTGGATCTTTTCATCAGATATTGAAAATGCAGGCTGTTGGGAGCTCCATGGGCACCTTGTTTTGACAATCTCTGTGCCTTCAGAGTGCTGTGTAGATGCAGAAATTTGATTTTTCATTCCCTAATGAATATTTTATGATGGTGGACAGCTAGTCAAATTTAATAAACAGTTTTGCAGATCTGACACATAAAGCTGTTAATATCAACAATCGGTGCATATAAAGGGCTTAGTCAGTTCCCTTTAAAACCTTTTTTATCAGTATGCTTGTTTTCCCATCCTTCCTTCGATTTAGGTAAATGGAGCCATCTGTGATGAGGTGTTGAGAACCGAGGAAAAGTTAGCCAAGGCAAAAGAGGAAAGACGGTAAGTATGAGCAAAATTATTAGATTCTTGTTCTTATCCTCCCATGTTGATGTTATCCGCATTGTGAAAACAGCTTGTCACAAGATCATTTGAACTGAGCTATAGAGTTGACTGTAATAAAGAACTTACTTATGATGCTAAAATATATCAGAGAAGGGGTACTTTTGGCAAGGATGCACACCAAGACAAAAATATAGCCCTTTGAGGTGTTTGTTGTTAGTCACTCTTGGAGGACTTCAGTGAGCATGAAGTTACCTCTCTATGTTACTATATATAAATGCCACAGAAAATGGGTTGATAAATCGTTAGACTACAAATAGCTATATAAAGTATGGGGGTCATTTTCTCATCCACAGATGCCTTCCTTGCATCTTCATGATGCAGGGTATGGGTAACTCTGAATGCCTCTGGAGGCAATTAACAAAGTGGTGCTTATTTACGTGTGTTTGCCTCTATAAAAAAAAAACTATGGTGTTTTGCTATTAAAACAATTTGAAGAATATATAAACTATCAGTGTTCTAGCATTTCATGTTTTGGGGGTATTTTGAAACAAAACAAGGTAAAGAAATACCACAAATTCCTTGAAGGATTAATTTGGCTGGAAAATGAAATCTACTGAGTGTAAGTTTCTGCTATTGCAAAACTATGGAATGGTGTATGCGATGATATGACAAAATCCCTGACCATCTGACATTGTCCCATATTTGACAGGGGAATGTTTGCCTTTTTACATTCACTTGCATTTTCTGAAGGAAGTCAACCTGCATAGCATTTAGCGCAATTCTTTATCATCCTATCGTGTTCATGCCTGTATATTTCATTGTCACATATCAAGGTTTCTTTTGCGGAAGCTCCTTCAGTACCAGTCCATCAACGAGCCAAATATTGCATCAGTCAAATCAGAGACCCTGACCCCTGCATCCAGACAGCAGAAAGGTAACCATTAGTCAGCTTGTATAACTTCCCAATACAAATTAATGGCTTTACAGAGCACAATTTAGTTCTTTGTAGTGGGAATGAAGAAAATCTTAAAATGCCCTTGCTAGTGCCCACTTTCAGTTGTCATTTTTATTCCTTAGTATCCACAAGTTTGGATGGAGTTGTTGTTTCAGTGCATATTTTGCTTTCAATATTTCCCCTTTTCTTATCCTTGTATTATTTCATTGATTTATCATGGATAGGCTGAACAAATTTGGAGAAAGCATCTTGAGTGGTATTTCAATGTATCATGACAAAAGAGAAGTAAATGCTGAACACGTAATTGTGCTTGAATGAAAACAACAGTTACTTGAGTTACCTGCATAATAGGCCCCTACATTTACCATAGGGTCATAACACAATATTGGCAGCTACAGCACACATTCATAACCCTCAAAGCAATTAAATTACCATATATTTTTTGTTTCCAGCCAGTCTCTTGAATGAAGTATATTATAGATTTGTCTGTATCATGAGAAGAGAACCTCCAATTTTCCTTAGTTTGTCAGTGCATGTTTTCAGTGCAACACACAGTATAATCAGTTTAATTCAACACTCTGCTGGAAGTGTATAGCATGTAAAACATGAGACAAAATTTTGCAGGATCTTTTGAAGGGAACATATCTTTATATGTTCCAAAAGGCATGAGCCCCTTCTGGTGTATTGTTATTCTGTGGGTCTAAACATTCAGAGTAAGAATTTATCACAAGGCCCCCACTGAAGTGAATCTTCTTGTTAAACCCTCTAGGCATAGGTGTTCCATCTGGAGTCCTTCCTTACGATATTCCAGTCTCAGACTTGGGCAGTAAACCTCCCAAAGCTGTCAAGCGCAAGATGCCAGCAGCTTCCCTGTCAGCAACAGCCGCCTCATCAGCAGCACACTTGGCAGTGCCATCTGGCATATCACCAACTATCTTGGGCCTTGGAGGACCCAGTGAAGGCAAGAAAAAGCATGCCCACAAAGACCCATCAGGTGAGTTCGAAAACAAGTTGAATGTCTTATCTTGTACTAAAAACCAAACACATGAAACAGTGGACAAACTCATCAAGTGCTTCAAACCTCATGTGCATTAGCTATGCCAGAGCTCTCCCACTGATGCAGATTCTGTCTGCTGTTTCCTCTACCCTTTCCCTTGCAATACTGCCTTTTCTAGCTTCAGCCTCAATCTCTTCCAGCCATATTGCTGGATGTACTATGTACAAATCTGGTTGTTTTGGGAGATCGAGGACAAATGCTGAGCAAAAATGTTAGCTTTTTCTAAATTTCTACTATTCAAGTGCAAGGCCATGCCCACAGAGAAGCAACCAGTATCAGAAATGCAAAATAGAAAAAGCAATAGGCTTATTTAAGCACAAAACATTAGCAAGCATATTTTGCCAATGTAGATGTAATATTCAGGCAGATTTGCCAGAACCACCCAGTCAAAGCAGTTGCTGGGGTTAGCATCAGGGACCAGTCAACTGTTGACTGTTCTATAGGCCTATTTGTGTTTATCAGTGCAAACTGTGCAGAACCAAATATTGCACCCTTCTTTAAGTAACCAGTTGGCAGGTCCTTTTTAGGTGTGACAAGTTTTTGCTCTAGGAAGCCCATTACCTACGGAATTTTATTTTCCAGTAAAAAGAAATGGGTGGAAATGAAGATCAACAATTTTTAGTAAACAATGGCTGTTGTATAAGTAGGGTCCCTTGTAAATAATTAATGTGTAAGAAACAGCATAATCCATGTTCTGTAGGTAATATATGAGATGTTTTTATCAAGTACAGAGATACCGGAATGCTGAAAAAGACAGAGCATTTTAGTGAGCAAACAGGTAGAAAAAGTGATAAAGCAACTTGCAAATTGAGCTGAGACCCATGTATTGATCACTGTATCCAAAAATTATGCCATCGCTCACTGAAATCCCTATAGGTAAACATCTGATAATATGTTTCACTAAATGCTGTGGCCCTCTCATTCTACTACAGAGACAGGACAGGCAAGACCAAAGAAGGGCAAGGGAGCTAACAAAAAAGTCATCCCCCCTCTTATGCTGGACTCCCAAGGCCGCCCCATTTTTCCTATGGCCCTAGGGGACATAACACTTCACAGTATAGGGGAGGTAAGACATTTCATCTTAGATTTAATGATTTTTCATGTTGCCTGTCCATAGACCTGTCCATGTTCAGAAGAGACACAACAGTAATCAATTATAAATATGAAATCATGAATACCATGATTTGTGGGTGAAAGTTAGTAATTTTGGATTCAGGATCCAAAGGTCATGGTTTCAATCTACACCATTTTCATGTTGTGAGCACTCCACCTGGGCCTTCTGCAGATTAAGAAGTGCTTAAAGAAGTGCTGCAATTGTATGTAAGCTTCAGTTTTTGTGAGAGCAGTTGTCTGCCTAATCATGACTGAAATATTCACTATGTTGCTCATTAATGTGAGTAAAATTTCTAATGCATTTTATTTTATCGTTATCAGTAGTGCTTTGATTCCTGTTATTCTCACAGATGTTCAGTTTGTCCTAGACCATTTGAAGTTCAGCCATTCTCAGTTGACCAGCCTTCATTTTGCCACTCTATTGAAGCATGGCTGAACCCCATTAAAGCATAGCTGTGACTTAGATTACTGATTTATTATATCTGGGCTTTGAGAATATCCAGGCTGCTACCAATTTAGGCTATGAAAACACTTGCAATAGGAATGTGGAAATAATATTGGGTTGTTTCTGTGTGTGGTAAAGAGATGTGAAATTAATGGTTGGCATAGCTCTTCCAAGATGTCCTACTTCCTATTCTTGTTATTTACATGCCAAGATATAGCCCATTAAGACACACTTTTGAGCAGTCTCTTCATAACAGTCACAGGATCATCAGATTGTACATGGCAGCAGTACTAGAATAATAATTATAATAATGCGGTTTATAAGTCTCGTATCCAGGCTAATGCCCTCTCACGCGACTTCACACCATCATTACCCCAGCAGGCCTGATCACTCTAGGACTTTCTCGACTCCCTGGGGAGCATACAGTGCCGCTGCTATTTATAGGCACTGATCACTAGCATTCTGACAATATCTTCCCCTGCCTATAGCCAGGTACCCATTTTACAGATGGGTGGACTGAGGAAAATGAGAATGAAATGCTTTCCCAAGGCACTTACAACATGACCGTGGTCGGGAATCGAATTCATGACCTTTAGATCTTGAGTCCAACACCGTAATCATTAGGCCACGCTGCTCCACACTGTTACTACAATAAAAAGGTTTAAGCAGATGGTTCACTTATTGGGTCAAACAAATCAAATGTTAAAATGAAATACAATCACAATCACACTCATACCATATTTGCCTAGGTCAGTTTCTTAAGTTTTGAGAAATTTAGCACTCAGAACTTGTTGCTCAAAGCAAAACAATGAGGCAGATGAAGTTTAACTTGTAAAATTGGAATGTAATAACGAAGCAAAACTCTGCATTGTCTTAATATGAAAAAGAAGATAAATGGAAAATCATAGTAATATAAATAACTCCGATCATCCAAAAAAATGACTTCGGCAAATGTGGAATGAGCGTGACGATATGAATTCTTCTTTTAATCTATAGATTGTTCCAGACCGTTTAAGTTTTCACTGCCCAGAGTCTATCTACCCTGCGGGTTATTGTATCACTCGAGTTTACACAAGTCTGCACAAGCTGGACACAAAATGTCTCTACACTTGTAAGATATCAGACAACAATGACGGACCATTGGTAAGCAGTGGGCATAGCTGTGATTTCTTATTTTTCATTATCCCTCATCCTATTGCTGTCATTTCTAGAATGGTGCAGTACAAGATCTTTAGGTGCCAAAATTCATAGTGGATTTCAGAAAGTTATTTGAACCATTTCAGGCATCAGAAAAAAACTACAATAAATGGTCACTCTGTTTTTTATAGGAGATTGTTGTAGAAAACTTTTAGCGTAAATTTATTGTACCCTAAAGTTTTGTCTTCAATGTGTTCTTTTGAGGCCATGACAAAATATGCTTTTGGAAGGGAAATAGATTTAAGCTTGGATTAAATGAAATGACCTTTCACTTTCCAAATTGCTCTTTTGTCTGTGAGATACCAACGAAGCATTTTTAAATAGTACCATGAGCTATTCAGTGAGACAAATTTGTGTCTGGGATATGCATGTGGCTTTTAAAACCATGTTTTTTCACATGATATGTGATGTCACTACTAAGCCATACATGGTTTTTCTGTTTTATCTATAAAGCAGCTTGTTCCATATTTTGACTGAGAGCAGTTTCATAAAGTTGGGTGAGCAGTTTCATAAAGTTGTGCTGTACTGTTTTGTTTCAGTTTGAAATAGCTGCAGAGGACAGTTCTGATATTTTGTTCAAGTCTTCCTCTCCACTGGAATGTCATAGTCTACTTATGCGAGCAGTTAACAAGTCAAGGTCAGTAAACTTTTGGGAACGTTTCATCATTCCCATTCTGAAGTGATGATTCATGAAGGTTCTATAGCACATGATAGAGCATTTTGCAGTAGGAATGACAACAGCTTGCATGACTTTCTTTTTGAATATCATGATGTTTGCCAGTAATGTATCAGGCTTTAGGAAACAAGAAGGGGAGATGACAAATGTCTGTAGTGGGTGTTTAAAAGTATTCAAAATTTGGAAGGAAAGCTTAAATAAGATTTTGGACAATACTTTTCTCACATTTAGATTACTATTTTCGCTTCTTCATCCACCATCAGATCTATTCCTTTGTTTTTATTCATTCATGCATTAATTCATTCAAGTTCATTCATTGATAAAACTATACAGATAATTCCTATCTCTGTTCTTCTGTTCCAGGGGCGGGAACATTCTGCCTACAGAGGGACGTGGTCTGGATTTTTTCGGCCTCTCCCACCCTGTCATTCAAAATCTGATACAGTCTTGCCCTGGAGCAAGGAAATGCTCACGTTACAAGTGGGTCAAGTTTGAAATCAACAAGCAAGAAACTAATGAGAATGTGGCAGTGGGAACCACAGACCCATCCGTCAGCTATGATGCATTTAAAGCCCATATGGCAGCTAGTAAGTACACAGAGTTTTGTATACAGTACTACCTCGTGAACTTGAATTTCGGAACGATGAGGTTAGTTTTAAACAGGAATATATGAACAGTGGAGTGAAGTTTTGGAATGAGTAGGCAAGGATTCAGAGGAAATAAGGTTCACGGTTATGAGGTTCTTATGTATTACATTTCCAAGGATGTCATCATTAACTTTTGCTGCACATTTGCTTTATCATGTTGATCATTTTCAGTTGTACAATATTCTGACATTTTTCATCTTTCATTTTGTTTGAGAGGAAAATGAAAGCACTGATAAGTAACATGTTGCTTTGACCAGCACCCTGCAATAGTCAGATTTCAGTAATGGTGGGAAGTCGCGTGAGCGGGCATTAACCTGGATACGAGACTTACATACCACATTATTATCATTACTATTATTATTATTATCTATATATATATTCTTACAAATTCTTGGGATAACTTCTGTATCCCACCTAACCCCAACTGGGCAGGTTCACTTCAGAGCCTAACAAATGTTTCTGTTATGGCTGAAAGTTCTTGTGTGATTTCCATTGCTACAAATCTGAAAATGTTTTATTTAAGAACATAGGACATAAGAGTGAATGCATCCCTGTTTTCATGTTATGGCACAGTTAGTTTCACATAATGGCAACTCCTTGGAAATGAGGAAAAGTCGAAGTTAAAAACAGTTGCGATTGTCCAGGCATTCAATTATAAAGAAATATAAAATTTGGTTATGTGAAAATGTTGAGATAAAACCATATTGTAGTTAATGGTGTTACAGTTTACCGGAGTTGACTGTACAAACTCTGCTCTGTTAAGTCCATGCTCCCGCAGCACTGTTGCTTTTCATTCACTGAAATGTGGATTCATTATGATCATCTCAGTGCTTTCTATCGAATATTTCGTTTGGTGTCTTTTCTTTATAATTTTTAATATGCATTATATTTTCATAGATTTATTGTCCTCTAGGTATTTGCAAACTAGAATATCATTTCCTTCTCTTATTTCATTTCAGTTGGCCAAAAACGTACAGCTGTCCCTACTCATGTGGAGCAGTCTACTAATCTGAGATCACTTTTGACAAAAGGAAGTTCTGGCTTGTCTTAGCAATATTTATAGTTTTTGATGACTCTTTTCAGAGGAGTTGCTTGGTCTCTGCTTAGTGACAAGTTATAGTTTTGATGTACCAAGATGACTGATTGACAACTTAGCTAATTCTCTGCCATTATACATTACATGGTGTACTATATATGTACAGTTTCTCATTCCCATAACCCGCATTCTGATCTGCAGAATTTTGTTTCTGGATAAATTTCATAATTTTCTATGTGAAACTGAGTTAACAGATTTATTTAGTTTTACTCTGAAAAATGAAATACAGTCGAGTCCGCTTAACTCCAATTCGCTGGGACCACCCCAATGAGTTGGAGAAATCAGGATTCGACTAACGATTTCCAAGGCGGGTCAACCGTATGCGAGCGAGCCAGCACCCTGGGGAGGTCACGAGGGTAATTCAACAGGGGATGTAACTAAAGATGGCATATTGGGGAAGTATTTTAAATGGGATTATTTCTTTTTCTAAGAAATCGCTCTGAGTAGTAGCTTAATAGATGAAGAGGCCGCCGCTTTTTCCACTTGTTCCCGGTTTGTCAAGATCGTAGAAAGCGTGCTAACGGGAACGCCATATTTCTCAGCTATGACATTCTTCGACATCGCACCTCTGTCGATTTCCTGGAGCATGTTAATATTCGACTCAATGGAAAGAGTCTTGAGGTTTCTCTTTACAGGATTAGAGGAAGCCATTATTTAGAGGACAAATTCAATTTAATTCAAGTTGAAAATGATAAAGATGAGTCAACCGTACGCGAGCGAGCGAGCACACTGGGGAGGTCACGAGGGCAGCCTCTTGTTTATTTACCGTCACAGTGCAATGGGCCAGTGCATTGTATGTATACACTGCTGCCGAGATGTTTAATTATCGATCGATTTTTCAGCCGAGCCCTCCCGCATTCTCTTCCCCCTACTGTCTTATCAGCGGTGGTGTAATACACACGCCCTACTTATTGTGCTGCGGTTAATGGCACTCGCAGTGTCCAGTTTTATTGCCTCTCTCTATCCGCGGCACCGTCTTGTTTGTTTTTCAAGCCGTCGGCGTTGTTTAGTACCACGCGGGGAAGACGCCAGGAGGTGATTTTGCCTCTGTGGCAGCGCTGAGCAGTTGGACTAATCAGAAATGGGCATTAATTACTTCATCTTATGCAAGGATAATTAATAGACGCAAAGAAGGAAAAAAAACTATTATTTCTTTTTATTTCGNAATTTTCTATGTGAAACTGAGTTAACAGATTTATTTAGTTTTACTCTGAAAAATGAAATAATATTATGGTTTTACTGTCTTTTTTGCCTTCTGTATTATTTTGTGAGAATATTTTATTTCAGTAGAAGCATGAATTGTACTCTGGCAGGGAATAACTTATTCTTATGAGTGAATGGCAAATGTATATTACCTGCTGTTAGTACCATCTGCTTTCATTAACACATGATTAAAGACGCATAAGTCAGAGGTTGTTATGATCACTGAAGTACAGTAACCTTATTCTGTGTATAATGCTATAATATGGTTTTGTCAATTAAATTGTCATTTTGAATTTAATGACTCTTTCATTTCTGTCTTCATAAAAGTATCGTTGAAAATCAGTATAATGTATGTAAATTTTAATGTTGGCAGTGATTGTGTATTTTGTATCTTGTGATCGGCTACAAAGCAGAATCTTACTGCTCTCCACTGAGATGTGCAACTGTCTGTCTTTCTTTCTTTCTTTCTTTCTTTCTTTCTTTCTTTCTTTCTTCCTTCCTTTCTTTCTTGTTCATTTCTATTCTTGTTTTATTGTCATTCATTCATTCTCTGAACCTTTTTCTCTTATCTTTTTTTTTCTGTCATTCGTTTCTAAAAGTTCTTTTCTTTCACTTTCTTTCTCTCCGTTTAACATTCTTTCTCTCTCTTTTTGACTTTCCTTCTTTCTCTCTCCCTTTATATTTTTCATTAATTTTTCTTTCAGCTTTTGTTTTTTCTCTATGGAGCCTACCTTTTCATATTCCTATGCTTCCTTGTCCTTACATTATTATCCTATACACTCTGCTCTTTTTACACTAGAAGTGCATTCTTCACGTGCTCACAATCCACTGACAGATTATTCATGGGAAAAAACAGTCCCTTAAATATCTGTCAATATGATGTGATGCCTCAACCTGCCCTAGACAACACATACAATCATATTTTGCAAAGCCCGACTTCTTACATCCAATATGTGCATAGTGGCCATAAGCATCAGTCAAATAGGGGCAGGGAACATGGAACATGGCCAGGCACTTTGCCAGTTAACACATGGGAGTTTAAACATCTGTGTGAATCTTTAAATTCCATTATGAATGGCAGATGTTTCAAACAAATCGTGCATGAGGCAATAAAAATGCAGATGATTTTGCCTGATTAGCATTCTTCAATTCGTGGAGGACCATAACCTTAAATCAAAGCTATACAGTACAAGGATAGAATTATCTGGAACAGCTGGGAGCCAAGTGATGTCATTAGTTTGCTTATAAAACTCAGCTAGTTCGACAAGGGGAATAACTCTCTGGTCAAGAGCCAAGTCCCAGTTACAGGCTCTCTTCTTGTCGCAAGCATATACTGTACATCATGTAATATGATGCTCTTCTTTCAGGAAATTGATTGTTTGGCTTCTAAAGCCAATGCTACTAGAGGGGGAAAAAGTACAATACATGAAAACAAAATTTAATTTTAATGTGCATATTTATCTTTTACAGTAATAATCTCAAACCACCTATTTTTAGCATGTAAAACTCCATTTCAATCTTACTTAAACTGTTGGAGAGGCCAGCAGAACATTGGTGTCAAGTCACCAGAGCCAAACATGCCAAGACACAACTTTGTGTTCCCTCTGTAAAGGAAAATGACTATAAATGGACAAAATATGCTTAATGCTGAATAAGTCACAAATCAAGAAAGCTCTGATATGCTGCCTAGTGTGGGTTGTATTACTGTTAGTTCAATGATTGAACTGGCACATAATGGGCAGTCATCACAGGAGAGAATTTGCCCTGATCTTCCCACCCCTTCATAAAGTGAAAAGAATATTTAGATTAATACAAAAGTTCAGAGCTGTTTAATTTGTATGCCTCCAGGCTTCCGAAGCGATTTTCTCTAGATGATTGGAGCAAAGAACCGACCGTGTGCTGTAGCACATTTGTCTAGGGCTGCTTCATAAATTATTCAGCCTATTGTCACATTAGTCCATTGTTGTAGGAGAGAACAAATTAAAGTATGTGCGTGTCTCATTTACAATAGCATAAGGATGAATTGTAAGCAGTTGTCTAGCGCCTTCTCTGCCTTCGTTCTCTCATTTCCTACTGTCCATGCCTCATCCAGAATCAACAGGGAAGAGGTGGGTTGGTTGTTTTTTGGTTT
>JAWQUT010000207.1:128956-140497 GCA_033807755.1 Ellobium chinense
GGGGGGGGGGTTAACGCCTGTGTTAAAGGGTAGCTAAGAGCTTAATGATCATAATATATCAAGTCGCAAAAATGCGTTGACACAGATAATAGAGAAAACACTATGTGCTACTGTGGGCGTGATTCAGATAACTGGTGATAAGGGGCAATTTAATTATCCGGTTTCTCCTTTCTCTATCGTCACTGATGACAATCCTCGGTTTTTACAAGTAAGTAGTGACTCAGTGTTCACACCCACGCAAAACTTCCGTCCAATCCACCATTCTCAGCTGTGAACCGACGCTTCCTCATTCGAAAACGAGTCGAACACGGAAGTGTGTGTAAAGATGGCGGCGTTCCACTATAATTTTGCGATCATCTGCCGGGTGCCTGATGCACTGTCGAACAGAAGTGTTGGATCTGATTCTTATCCTCATGGACTCGACGTAACAAAAGCCAGACAAGAATATGAAACCATTAGGGAGGTGCTGAAGAACTGTGACATCAATATTATCGAACTGGTCGAGGATGAAAGTTATCCCGACTGTTGCTTTGTTGATGATACTGCTGTTGTCATCGGAAATACAGCTTTGATAGCTCGTCCAGGTCACTCGTCGCGGCAGGGAGAGGTAAGTTGAACTGCATCTGTCAGCGAATAAAATATCAGGGCTATCTCGAAGGACAGCACCGCAATGATGGCTTTCTCTAACAACGGCACCGATTTAGTCGAAATATCGATATAATCCACGGCTTGTCTACTTAGTACTATGAGTAAATGAACTGTATCATTATCATTGCGATGCTGTCCTTCAAGATAGCTGCAATGATAATGATACAGTTCATTTAATTTAGTCATAGACAGGTCATAGACTAGCTTTGCGTATTACTATTCAACTCTACCCACCTCTGTACCCTATCTCTTCTGACAACAGCACCGATGATACAGTACATTTAGTCGTACACAATTCATGGAATCGGTACTGTCATTAGAGAAGGCCATACTTACATGAGCCTTTGCCAGAACATCATTTTTTCAATCTGATCAAAAGTGTAAAATTATAACATTAACCCAGTCTAATCAATTTTTGCTCATTTCATACCCCAAATACCTCAGGACAGTAGTTAGGTTAGGTTCTCTCAGAGCAGCAGCATTTTTTGTTTTTGAGATATTTGTACTTGAATATGAAATTACTGATAATCTCACTCATAACGATGATGATACATCCATACAAAAAGTAAACCAAATAAAACGAATAAACTCAAACAAATGTTTAATTTCATACTGAAAACATGTCTCTTTTCTTCCATACAAGTACAAAAAATAATGTAATACTAGACAAAACAACATCATAATTAGATACAAATTTATGTCATCATTGTTATGAGCAACAAGGTTAATACATGTGTCATTTCTATTTTGTGTCAGAAAATTGCAGTTCGGCATCCACTCATCATAGGAAGCACGGTGCAAATGCCAAAGATGTAACTTATATAAGCATTTCTGGCAAAGAATCGAAAATATTGTTTGAATTTTACTGAGAAAACAGGAAATATCTGTCGCTCATAACCATGATGACATTCATAGTTAGCACTCATAACCATGACAACACAAGTTTTCATTTTAGTTAAATGTTATTTTGAAGCTTAACAGGCTCAGGGCTTTCTTCAAACACAGGGTATGATGGACTGGTTAGCATCTGGAACTGATCATATGATATAATGCCCATCAAAACTTCATGAAAAAAGCTTAAAATATCCCTCACTCATAACCATGATGACATTCAGGATATAGTGCTCATAACCATGACAACACAAACTTTCATTTTAAATGCTGTCTTGAAGCATACAAGTCAATGGACTTTCCTCAAACACAAAGTATGAAATAAGCATGTGGGATTGATCATATGAAGTAATTCCCATCAAAACTTTATGAAAAAAATCTTAAAATATCTCTTGCTCATATAAACATGACTCTCGCGCATAAAGCAGTAAACGATACATGACGACAAACAGATATTTTCGATTTGTTGTTCCTTCCATGATCCAAGATCGACGACAACATCACCATAGGCACACTGTGAAAACGCAGCGAGTCGGAAGATGTTTCACCCAACACTTTCAAAATATCAGCATCCTTGTCATGTACGCTTACTCAACTGCTCATGCTGATAATACAACTTATTCTGCATACAAGTACAAGCATGCAAAGAAAAATGATTTGGCACATTAGGCTCTTCAGTTTTACTGGTTTGCAGGGACTACCCTATTTTAGGACCAGATTCTGGCAAAGGCTCATATAGTTTTAGTTTATAAACTAATAAATAATGAACTCAAAACTTCATCTGACCCCACTGACTAGAGTGTGCCATCCTTCAGTACAGGACCATCATCATACTAATGCAGTTCATTTAGTCTTTAAGTAATCACAGATTGGTCCTATTTTGAGAATGTTCTGACCAGATTGATTTTCTATGGTGACTAGAGGTCTAGACTAGATGTAGCCTAGCTAGATCTGGCTTTTGACACTTATGTATTTTGTAGTCTGTAGTTTTGCTTGTCACTTAGTACTTTTGAAATCAAGGAAGAGTGCCCTCTAAGCTGTACATTGAAGTTGACTGTTGAGTGCTCACTGTCAGAAGAAATTATGCTCAGTTTGGGTGAGCTTTTAGGTTGTTGTTCACAGAGCATGTTAAGATTCTAGATTTGTAGATAATGTCCAGCATTATTCTAATTTTCTGTATAATGTCCTAAATTTTTTCCTTTAGGTTGGTGAAATCCGCAAGGTTTTGAAGGGAGACTTGCGCATGAATGTTGTTGAGATTGGAGATGCCAAAGCCACATTGGATGGAGGAGATGTTCTGTTCACAGGTAAATTTGCTGACATGGTGTCATTGTTGTCAACATGTCTAGAAAAGAAATCCAAAAACTTTACAAGAATAGCTGATGATGAAAATTATTAGTATTGACACTTTACTAATGAAACATTTAAGAATATAACTTCAGACAGCAAAAACCGTGTTGTGAATAGTTTCTAAAACATATAAAAGAATGGAGAATTTTTATCAGAGGAAATTCATATTAACTGGTCCCCCCCAAAAAAATGAAAGTGATATAACACATATTAATCCTTTGTATGAAATTCTCTTGGATCAACAGGCAAGGAGATCTTTGTTGGTGTTGGAAAAAGGACAAATGAGGCTGGAGCAAAGGCAGTGGCTGAAGCCTTCCCAGAGTATGCAGTGTCCAAGGTGAACTTTTCCCAATGCGAGGCTCTTCATCTCAAGGATGTGTTCAACATGGCAGGCCGCAATGTCATGGCTGTGGCTCCTGGTCCAGATGTACAGAATGTTCTGAGGGTAAATAGGCCATAAAGTGTTTTCCTGGTCCCTCCTCTAAGAGTGTAATTTAGATTTAAACTTCTTTGAAAGTAATGGTAATGATACAGGTCACTTGAATTACGGTGGAGCACAGATGAGATAGTGCAAACACCTTGGGAATGATCAAAAGTGTACTTATAAACAGAAATACAAATTAACCATACATGTAGCCTTAGAGAAGAAAAATCAGGACTAAAAATTCTATACTCAGTATCTGTGTTTACATATTAAGTGTCTGTATTAAGTGTGCATCACTGGATCTGTGCAGTATTTCAGTATTTTCTGGCATGATATGGTAACAAATTATGCCTCGTCAGTTCATCACTAGATTATATTGCTTTCATGCCCTCTTTTATTTTTTCCATTCCTACCCTTTTTCTCTTGGTCCCTTTGTTCAGTCTGCTTTATGATCCTCCCTCTCTCTCTCTCTCTCTCTCTCTCTCTCTCCCTCTCTCTCTTTCTCTCTTTCTCTCTCTCTCTCTCTCTCTCATCCTCTCCTTGTTTACTCCCCTCCCATAACTAATTCTTCAACTTTCTCATGATATCCAGCTTGTCTCATTAAGCTAAAAAACTATTCCTTGCAAATGAGTCATCAATTGTCTTTTTTTATTTCAAAGTTAAATTTTGAAATCAGTTTTTAATTTGGACCACGCTGTCTTTCTCCTACCCAACAGCAAATGCAGGATGTGGCAGACTACCCCTATCAAGTCATGCAAATGGATTCTCGTCTGGCTACAGATATGCTGTTTGTCAATGGCCATTTGATCCACCACGTTCGTAATGAGATGGGAGACAAGAGTTATGGGGTAAGAGATGAGGCATTTGAAAAAAAAATTAAGACATGATAGAATACCGTAATGATGTGTTGTCACTTTGTCTTATATAACTTGATTTGAAACTTCAAGAACATTTTAGCTGATTGTCAACTATGGTTTTATTATTCTTGTTTGAAAAAGATTTGGGACAATGTCTTAAATCTGGGGGAAAGTTAGACCCGAGGTAGATAAGGGATTGAGTGGAAAAAGTGGGATATTTTTAGGGAACGCTCAAGATGTGAAAAAACAATTGAAGGCAGAATCTTTACTTACATCTTAACACTTTTGAATGAATCAGACAGACACTCAAACAAATATTTAAATTATGTCTCTGGTTTAGCATACGTTTTCAGTCCAAAATGACAGACTCAGTGAAATGAGGAAATAATTTATGCATAGGGCTTTGCCCTTACTGGCTGAGGTGGATGAGTCATCATTTGCTCCTGAGTAGAGCAACATGATCAGAGTTTTTTGTTCTTTAGTGATGTGTAAATTGGACAGATCTAATGGGTGTCAGCACGTCTTTGTCTATTGTGAGCATGCATTGTAGAAAAATAATAGCCATCATTCTTGTAGACACCTGCTGCATGAAACATGAGATTGATGCTTTCTTGTAGATTTTTGCCTTGGTGCATGGAAGTGTGATGACAGCATTTTTGCTCACTTTTCAAGCTTTTTAGTCTGTGATTTGCCATAGTTTTACTTAAGGCATTAGAAGTGTTTCAAAAGTGCATGAGATCATGATGAAAAACAAGACACAACCCTATGAGAAAGAGAATGTTCATGAGGCATGTAAGAATGTTGCAAGGTTGCTGGGATTGGGATGAAAACATTTTTGCTACTGGATATTGAGTTGTTATGGGGGAAATGTGTCATGTTATTAGATAAAGTATCAATGATTACACATGTGCAAGAGACTGTGATTGAGACATGTCAGCAGACCGCCTACAACTACTACAAGCTGTTCTTGGTGATGTTCCACTGCGTTTGAAGAAGTGTCATGGACCTTGCAAAACTACTAAATAGTGCTATAAAATCATGTTGGTAAAATGTTAATGAGCTGTCAAGTGAGTGATATTGCTGTTGTTTTGCAAGGAACCTGGAGAAGAAGGTTACATTCAGCTCAAGAGTGCTCAAAAATATAAATGGTTACTTATGGAACTTCAGGAGATGGAGAAAGATGTCATATGGCCACCTGCCTGCAGTAGCTGAAAATAAATTCCAATACACAAGATGAAGAAGGAGTGCAACTTGTGGATACATGTTCCCAAACCAGCACTGCATTTTGGATGGATCAGGAGACAAAATGATTTGGTAAATAATGAACTCCTTGCTAAGAGCAGTTCTTTCAGGGAATATTAAGAAAATTATAATGCACAGAAATGGAAGAAAAGATGTTTTTATCAGAGGAAACCAAAGCATTTAATATGAAAGTTGGCTGCAGTATTGGAGTGGGAGGGATGCATGTCATGATTGGACAGAATTAATGACAAGAAATGGTAATGACAGAATGTTTGCTGTCCAGTGCAATCTGAAATAAAAGGGTAGTCTAATACCTTTATTGTGTGTTGATGCATGATTAACGACAGTGACTGCATGATTCTGAAGTGAACTGTTAACATCAAAGGTTCCTGTGGAAGATGATAAGGTCACGGAGCTTGTCAATGATTTCAGGCATGGCTGCATCTGGGAGGCATATGATTTCTTAGAATAAAGTTGAAACTAATGTTTGAAGCTCAAGTAGTCAAATGCATGTGTACCAGTGACGTAGTATTATTCTCATGGATCATTTTTGCTGTCATCTTTGAAGAGTTTAGTTGATATTGAAACTCCAGTGTAGTGGATGAGAGGTTGGTAACAAACCCAGATGAAGCATGTTCCGCTGGAGTAGCAATGAGTAGTGAAAAATCCTGAAGAATCGTATCATTTGGAGAGAATGAGAATGGCAAGAATGTCTACTGTGTCTTGACAACAGTCTTGAATGAGAGCATGTTTTTTACTGTGCAGTAAATCACTCAAGTCCTGTGGTTGGTGAGCTTTAAAACTGGTGCATGAAGGAAGAAAATCTCGCCGCAACAGAGTAGCATGATGTCACACAGAATAACCAACTTCATCAGTCTCTCGTGATGCCCATACAGTGCTCAAACTCTTCCACTGCATTTTTTTGACATGGCATGACACATATGGAAACATGTTCCCTTTGCTGTGAGCCCATCTTCACAAGAGATGTAATGACATGATCAGTTGACATCAGCATAGTTGCAGTTATTGAGTCTCCTTGTGCATTTCTTGAAAGGCATGAATCAAAGAAATAAGTTCCTGTAGCACTAACATACAGCATGACTCCCTACCAGTCGGTAGCAACCTCACTCGTCACTGTGGTGCACCTATAGTTGTTCAAGCCCTCTAGATACATCTGTTGGAACAGCATGAGACGGAGAAACCCAGTTACTCTCACCTCCAGCATGATGTTGCAATCAAGTGAATAACAACTTTCTTACTTTGAGGATCAAGTATGATGAATTGCTCCTCTAGATGCTGGACCAGTTCATTCCCCCCGAGGTTGAAAGAACGGAGCTCTGCATGGATCAGCTGACATTTCAGGGACGAGGGATTTCTGCTTTGCCCTTGCTTTGTCTCAAACTCAAGACGTACAGATCGCTGGTTTTCAGCTAATTGGAGTGAGTGATGTGGCCATGCATGCATTGTTTGCCTAATGAGCACCTGAGTATGGGGTGGTGTAAAGAAAGGCAGTAACAAAAGATCGGGGCTAAATGGGAAACCAAGAAATTTGGTCAGTCAACATAAGACTGGCACTATTAGCAGATGGGCTGTAAGAGGTCTGTTGTAAGGGGAAGCAGAGTCTTCAGTGTACAAGTCTTGCTGGTCTGGGAACTCCTTAATGCCTAGTATCAGGGGTGGAATAGGCTGAGATTAATCCTAATTTCAGGCCTTATAATGGCTGTCGTGAAGATCCTCTCTTTGACAGAAGCACTATATCTGAAAACTCAGAGAAAATTTCAGGTCTTTTTTTTTTTCATTCATGGCCTGGTTCATCCTTGTATATATTCAGTTGTAAAGTTTTTGTATTTCTCCAACCTTGTTGTCTAAGTGTGAGAAGTCAGTGGCTTTAAAGTGCAGTGTCACAACTAAAAATTATGGTGTCAGATTTATTCTCTCATTATCTGTATATCAGGTCTACAGGTCTTATGCTGTAAGGGAGGACATTTTTTTGATTTTGTTTTTATTGCTAATAGACAGAGAGATTAATCATTCAGCCATGGCTATCCTCATCATGGAACCAGTATCACTGCAGCCTTTCCACTGCATTGTTGTAAGCTGTATTGTTTATGGAAGTGCTGTTCTAATTTATTGGTCAGCACCAGTGGCGGGCAGTGTCATTTCTGAGTATTGATGCCTCCGGCCGATGCCATTTCAAAACTTTTGATTTACCTACAGTGTTAATAGGTATATATAGAATGAATGAAGGACATCTAAATAGATAGAATACGTACCCTGTACTGATTATTAGAATTGAAATGAAATCAATATTTTCAATGCCAAGAGCGGGAAGGCGAAGTATTGCAATATCTAAAAATTCAGGAATCAGCCCACCGCTAGCCATCACATATCACGAATTGTAACAACTATTTAATCCTGTTCAATTTTCTTTTCATACTTCAGACCCTGGATGAAAAGATTCTGTGGCCGAGACATCATGTCCAAATGTCTGAGCTCTCCAGAGTGGGTGGGACCATAGGCAGCTTGTGCATTCTCATCACCCGCACCCGCAATCCCAAACGTATCATCAGCAACATCCAGGATGATGATCTGGGTTACTTCACTATGTGGAAACGTACACCAGATGTTGCACCTCATATGAATTAGAGTTTTACTTCCATTATAGGTCATCAGTTAATGTATCAAATTAGGATCATCGATAGCATTGATGACAGTTTACAGCAGTAAGGTATTAGCTGTGTGACAGGTAGTTTGGTTTTAAAAGTGGTGAGCACAATTAATTTCATACTAGGATGTGATTTTTAAATGTCAAGGTATTTGCCCACAAATAATCTATGTAGATGTGTCCATAGATCAAACTTTGGAACCTATGTTATTGTTAGTTTTATCAGATAGTATGTCTTTTAATAAAATCTAGCTTTCAAGAACAACTTCTACACAAAACAGAACACAAACTTTTTAGATGCTGTGCATTTTAAATAGGAAAGCTATAATATTTTTAATCTGCAAATTTCTTAATGTATTGTATGCCCTGTCAGACTCTCCTAGATAAGAGTTACTTACACGCATCTTAGAGTTACTTACATGCTTCTTCTAACTGTTTTTAGAATAGAATATGCACTTTCCTTGAGTGAGTCTTGTTTCTTTCCCTTCTGTATTTTCAGTGATGTAGCTAGAGTAATGATCTGATGATTCAGTGTAGAAATTATCATGAAGTGTTTCATTTCTAAAATTTCATATTTACACACTAGTAGATAGGCTGTACAGTTTTATTTACATGTCCTTGTTCTTAAAGTAATGTAACCAATAAATGCTAGTATATCAAACTTCCTTTATCATCAGTTCATCCATGGTCCGGATATAATTATTTTTCAATGTAGTGAAATATCTTATATGGTGATTATCATGAAATCACTTTTTGTACATAATAATGCAGCATTTTTTATGTCAAGCTTCTAATACATTATTTTAGTTTGATGGTTTCCAATGCTAAAGCTCTTACATTTAACATACTGGTGCTTGCATTACCTTTGCTTTGTGTGTTCTTAGATCCTGTAAGTTTCTCACAATCAGATTTTAAGTGTTGAAGTTGACGAGTGATTTTTTGTTCAAGGGTTGTTGAATCCATTTTATGGAAAAATGTCTAGATACACTGCATTACAATACACTTTCCTCTATACATGATTTCTAAATGTCTGTTTCTTGACAAAAAGAGTGAAGTTTTTCTTTGAAGATGCAAGCATGTTACTTAGAGAATAAATATGCAGTCATTTTACTGTATTAAAATGATTAGAGATGTGGTCTATTTCCAGTAGTTTCTCAGCTTTCGTTGGAATACAATCAAATCATGATGAAATAGGTGTGGATATGCTTTACCAGTGATTGATTCCACAAGAATCATCACAGTTTTCGGAGGGTAGGGAGGAGAGTTTGGTCCTACTGTGATCTGTATTGAAATTCTGTAACATACCTTGCTGGGGTGGATGACTCAATATTGATTTTGTTCATATGGTGTCAAGACTGTCATATCAGAAACATGGAAAATCTGAAGAACTCATGGAAACTTACTGATGGCACATCCTGTCTCAAAAACTACTACAATCCACAGAAATACCTGTTGTTATGGAATATCATAGAAAAATTAGATTCGCAGTTCAAAATTTTATTTGGAACTGACTAAATTTATCGAAATGTAAACTCGTTGACCAGCACAGAAGTTTCATGCAAACAAATGTTGGTGTGAATCATTTTCTCTTTTTTTGTTTTTCATGATGACAAAAATTTCAGACCCCATTGAATATCATGAAAGAAATAAAGAGGGTCAGGGAGGGAGAGAAATAACATTCAAATGCAGTACTGTTAAAGATTTCTGATGGTTAATAAGTGGGACTTTCATCGCAGTGTGATACTCAGTTTTATGGCTCAAATTATGTTATTTCCTGCTTTGTTGTGTCACAGTTATTTTTAATGGTGAATTTCAGTTGAGGATTTATCATGTGCCCTTCATTCTCTTTTCTTATCACATAAGAAAAAAAAAAGAAAAAAACATCTGTAAAAACGATTCCTGGATAAAGGTAGTGGAAGATAATGTCAGAAAACTAGTGATCAGCGCCTGTAAGTGACAGTCGTTTCACACTGAGTTAAGAAAGTCCTAGAGTGATCAGGTCTGTTGGGGTAATAAGTCGCTTAAGCAGACATTAGCCTGGATACAAGACATAAACGGCATTATTATTATTATCATAACAGCAAGATATTATTGTGAGTCTGAAAGAGTTACAAGTCCAATTTTTAACATTTTTCACTTCCTAGCATTAAATCAGTGACATTATGTATATTTGTCAACAAACTCTTCATTACTGGTATCCCTGTTCAAGTTTTAAATGTCAGATATTGATTAACAAGATATTGATTTACAATATTTGAACAAGCCTTTTTATTTGTTTTATTGTCTTCCATACATGTTATCCAACCTATTAATGGCAATTTTTATTTCTTTTAAACAGTAATCCCTACCATACTGATACTTGTAAACATTTTATCGTGACATTCTGTGTCTACCCTGAATGACAGCTTATGTTGTGTTGTTTTGTTGTTTTTTATGTCTTGACTCAGCTTGTTGCCTCTCTATGATGTTAACTTCATTTTGCTTGTATTTTATTTGAAATCAAACCAATGAACATGGCAGAAATTGTCACACAGATGTATCTCTGCAGAAATGTTCTAACTGATGTCTCGGCGCCAACACTGTAGTATACAAATTTTGTTTGTCTGTGGAAGTGTAATATTATTGGTATTGTTGATAACATGCTTGTTTCTGTTGCTTCTGGTTTGATGGGTTTTCCACGCATTTCATCAATATTTTCTGCACAGACTCCATCACAAGATGGGGAACAGTATAAGCATTGCTTTATTTTTTATCTTCGTGATGTGGTGATTGAATTTATACTATCATCCACTGACTTCACTTGATTGTAAACAAAAGAATAGATATGCTGACCTCTGAGCATAGCAGTAGAATTTTGCACCACAGTGTCACCTGACCAGCCAGCAGTTAACACGTGTAACAGTGACCACCCAGGCAGTTGGGGGATGGACCTTAGCAGCTTTGTAAGAAAAGTATTTAACATTCTACCATTTCAGGCATTCACAAACCTTACGCCTCAACTATGATCAAGATTTTCTCATTTCAGAGTTACATAAGCTTAGATTTTAAAGAATATAAGAATAGTCCATCAAGAAAGTGTTGTTGTAGCAACATATACTGTTTCTTGTCTTGTGTAGCCTGAGTTTTATCAAAATAACATTTAATTCTTGCTGATTTACTTACAGAACATCATTCAAATGTTGGCTTTCAATTCTTTATCAGTATAGTGATGAATTAACTGGAAGTGTTTAATGTTACTTACATGTCCATCAACAGCTTTTTCTTCTCTATTTTTTTTTTTTTTGTCCCCACAAATTATCTTCAAGATGGGGAAAATCAGATTAAGAATGAGAGCATGAAAATGAGAAGTCAGGTTTTAATTTTATAGTCTAGGCAGTAAGAGTTCAGATATTGAGTTATAACTGATCTTCAATACAGATCCTGTTGTTTTCATTTGGCAGTGCTTTATCTAAAGCTGACAGAAA
>JAWQUT010000207.1:145428-210289 GCA_033807755.1 Ellobium chinense
AGCTAGGCCACTCATTTATACCTGAGTCAAGTGGGGAAATGGAAGTGAAGTGTCTGTCCCAAGGACACTACAAACCAGCTCGCGAGTCAAACACCTAAACCTTAGACTTGATGGTCTTCAGTTTCTGAGTAGGTTACTACTCACAAACCGTACAGCCTCGCTACTTCCCAGTATTACCCCAATAACTCACCAACTTTCTGAACTCCCTAGGAAGCATACCATGGGAATTCTGTTAACTAACAGTGTAGTTCAAGATAATGGATTTTGTTTCACTTTCGCAAACTGTGCGTTACCCAAAACGATACAATGCCAAGATACTGGGTGGATGGTTCTAGGACTAAACGATCCATATAAGCTGTTTCTTACATCCTTTCTGCATGGATGTTTACTCCTTGTGTATAAGACGGGTTCTTGCAGTGATCTCTTCGGAATCGGATTCTTATAGATATGCTATTTGCAGTGAACAAGTTCGGTTCCATATTATTACTGGGACCTTACGGGGGCAGGTTCTAAGACCACCACATTTAAAGAGCATTTTTTTCCAAAACTCGAATTTTTTTTTTTTAATAAAGGGAAGTAACATTACAGTGATTGCTCTACACATATTTTTATTTACTGTTAAATGACGTGAAATTTGAAGGAGTGCAGATTTTGAGCTCGATTAAGTTTTGAATGAATTAACACAGAAATGATTCTTTGAATACACCACCAACTCATTTTTCAACGAAAGTGCATTTACTGAGTTTTGAAAAAATGCTCTTCAACTAGTCTATATGTTTCTAGCATCCAGATCTACATGAATTCATACCCGCTCCAGCTCACCTCATGCCTCGAGAGTATCCTAAAGGCGGGTGCACGAGGTATAAGGCATCTGTACTCCGATGTGTATTCAGAGGTTCTCAAAACGGAGTCTTTGAGCTGTTGGTTGTCACGTCTTTGCCTCAGTTGGTCCATGTTGGGGTACTCGGCCGAGTGTCTAAGGAAAGAGGAAAAATAGCGCTCTCTATTTAGTTTTAAGAGGGAAAAAAACAATACAGATATCGATTCCCAAACCATTTTTATTTCTCTCTTCAGGTCCTGATGAACATTTTCTTCTTGCCCCATTTAAATACCTAAAAATCCGTCCCTCTTATGAAAGGTTCATGATTCCATGGTACATTTTTTTTTCAAAATATATGCCATTGTTAACTCTTAGTATACGGAAGCCCATTCCACATTTTTACGCAGCCATTTTGGATGTGTAATTATCAGCCCCGGTACCTAGCACAAAAATTATCATAACTTGGCCCCTAATTGGTCTATAAACCTAAATTACCCATCAAAATAACCAGAAATAAATTTTCNTCAAACACCCAAACCTTAGACTTGATAGTCTTCAGTTTCTGAGTAGGCTACTACTAACAAACCGCACGGCCTCGCTACTTCCCAGTATTACCCCAATAACTCACTAACTTTCTGAACTCCCTAGGAAGCATACCATGGGAATTCTGTTAACTAACAGTGTAGTTAAGATAATGGATTTTGTTTCACTTTCGCAAACTGTGCATTACCCAAAACAATACAATGCCAAGATACTGGGTGGATGGTTCTAGGACTAAACTGTCCATATAAACTGTTTCATACATCCTCTTTGCATGTGTATAAGACGGGTTCTTGCAATGATCTCTTCGGAATCGGATTCTTATAGATATACTATTTGCAGTGAACAAGTTTGGTTCCATATTATTAGTGGGACCTTACGGGGGCGGGTTCGAAGACCACCACATTTGAAGAGCATTTTTTCCAAAACTCGATTTTTTTTTTTTTAATAAAGGGAAGTAACATTGCAGTGATTGCTCATCACATATTTTTTATTTACTGTTAAATGACGTGAAATTTGAAGGAGTGCAGATTTTGAGCTCGATTAAGTTTTGAATGAATTAACACAGAAATGCATCTTTGAATACACCACCAACTCATTTTTCAACGAAAATGCATTTACTTTTGCAAAAACGCTCTTCAACTATATGTTTCTCGCACCCAGAGACATGAATTCATGCCCGCGCCAGCTCACCTCATGCCTCGAGAGTATCCTAAAGGCGGGTGCACGAGGTATAAGGCACCTGTACTCCGATGTGTATTCAGAGGTTCTCAAAACGGAGTCTTTGAGCTGTTGGTTGTCACGTCTTTGCCTCAGTTGGTCCATGTTGGGGTACTCGGCCGAGTGTCTAAGGAAAGAGGAGAAACAGCGCTCTCTATTTAGTTTTAAGAGGGAAAAACCAATACAAATATCGATTCCCAAACTATTTTTATTTCTCTCTTCAGGTCCTGATGAACATTTTCTTCTTGGCCCACTTAAATACCTAAAAGTTTGGCCCTCTTATGAAAAGTTCATGATTCCATGGTATATTTTTAAAAAAATATATGCCATTGTTAAGATAAATGAATTCAAGACACTCCGCGACTCTTTAAACCGCTCTAACATCATAATGAAGATACACCATGTACTGGTAGTACTGTATATTGAAATAAATAAAAAAGAAGAGAAAAACAGCCTTGATCGACCATAGCATAGATGAGTCAGATAGGTGGAACACAGCTTTGGTGAGGCTATTAAAGTAATGCATGTATGTTATGTCGCTAGAATGCTGTAATTGAATACATGTAATATGACTGGCCTACGTAATCTAAAGCACTGAGTTATATTGACTGACACAGCCGTTACTTCCGGGTGCTGTAGGTACACAACGTACGAGAGACTATCAAAATTAAAGCAGATTTTTGTTTCTTAATCTGATCGGTTGCTAGGATTTGAAAGAAAAAAACAAATCCATTTTCATTAAAACTAGCAGACATACTTCCGAGTTGACTTAGGAATTTATTCTCTTTCTAACTCCTCCCCTCTCCCTTTTCTTTTCAAACAAAAAAAAAGNGGGGGGTGGGGTGGGGCGAGGGTATTGTAAGAAAAACAGATGGGATGAAGCTGTATGAAACATTTCAAGAGATGATCTCCACCACTCGTAGAATGACAACACTAGATACTTGGGCTTTAAGATGATGGTGGTGATGGTGATGATGGTGATAATTGTAGTGACAGTGATGATGATGGTAGAAGTGGTAGTGATAATTGCGATGATACTTTGTCCACTTAAACGAAAGGATGCTTCTTGAAATTCGGCACATGTATTCATGTTTTATTTGATTACAGCTTCCCGCTCTCCTTCGGTTCTCACCCTTTTCTGTTCTTTTTTTCTTTATCCCCTTTTCCTCTTAATTTGGGGACCCCCTAACCTTTCCCCTACCGCGCCCCTCCCCCCCACATTGTGGAGGGTGGGGGGAGGGGGCTGCATAGACCAACCAACCTCACCTGTATGTAAGCTGTAGTGGATTACCACTGTACACATGGCGGATGTTGTGGTCCAAAATCCCATGAAATGTTAGACTGAAAGACATGGCAACTGTTGATTCGGGAGATCTGACTAGATCTAGACTAGATGACACTTTGCTGAAATTCAGCTGCCTCCTTTTTCCTTGTGAGTTGTCCAAATAGATTTCGTAGTACAAGGCGGTCTATTTCTGTTTGTAGGCAATGCAGATGATTGGGTTCTCCGTCACTGATGTTCTGCAAATGTACAGAATTAAGTGAAACGTACAGCATGAATCAGTAGGTCTAATACCGATAATAGTGTTCTATCTCATTCTTCTTTGTCTTTGAGTAATACGATAACATCCAATGAGATATACAAAAAGCAAATAATAAAGAAAAAAAAATTTTAAAAATATATTATCTAGTGGCCTTATCTCTATAGGTGGCATACCACCTCTGAAGACACTTCCAGTAAACATAATAATAGACAGTAGTGCCAGTCAGCTCAGTGTCTTGTTAGTAAGAGTGTCTTCGATTGCAGGATAGTCACAGGATGGGCCTCTGACCTGAGTCCGTCGAGTGAACAAAGACAAAAATGGTAGATGCCCACCCTCCCTCCTCCCCCCAAACCTTCCCCCTCCCCGGTCCTCGGGGGGAAAAAAAGTCATAGGCAGAGGAGGTCTCCATTTGCCTCCATCAAAGACACATCTGAATTTATATAGTCGCACATTTAAATGAGCCCGTAACCCCATGCAGTAGAGCAGGAGATAAAATGTGCATAAACTGCCCTAACCTTTAAGCGCAGCTTTTACTGCCAAGTGTCAGGCCATAAAAAACATGCTCCTCTTTCCTCTCCCTTGTCAGTACACACATTAAAAAGCTTTCATTTTCAATTTCGAATTCCGTACGGTATTCGTGAGTGCTTTTATGCGTTGTCTTTTCCGTTGTTGTTGTTTTTTAAAATAATTTTAATGCATTCTAAAATACCTTCAGAATGTAGAATCCTAGAACATCGGTACTTTATGTATTCTCCAAGTGTCTTCTTAGCAACACATTGATACCATTAATTTTGTTTCACATCAGCAAACACACGAATGAACAAGCACATGTGTAGCACTGTCTCATTTCTGGAGCCATTTGTGTGTACTTAAAATACCTATATGCTCTTCATTTTGTGAATAAGAGAAGGACCCATAATCTTCATCTATGAGCCTGTGTAGTCCATCGAAGCTTCCTGCGAGGCATTCCTAGGAATGTTTATGCATCACATTTAAATACATAAAATAGAATGTATGGGTAACTTAATGCCCCCAGAAGTCCCCCCAAATGTAAGCATTAACGAATACATGTACTGTACTTGAAAAGGTTAAGCAGATCTACCTTCTTCAGACTGACACTTTCAAATAAAATCCAGAATAATGTGAACCGGCGCAGGGAGAAGGAACCCCTTACCTGTAATTACAACGAAGTTCTCACTGGCAATGAAACTTACTTAAATCACACAAGCTTAGATATCAATCCATGTGCTTCGACCCTACAACTTCATTGGAATTAGAACAGCACACAAAACACCGGGTAGCTAATCCTTGTCGATTTAATTTACACTGGCATGCCTTTCACACTGCAGCTGCCAATGTGCTACAACTAACCATTGGTAATTCATAAACTAAACACATATGGGTAGGGAGTAAATTGGCAGTCCAAAGGCAGGGTATTGATTAGTAGTGGTTATCGATATTTAAATATGCCTACGAATAGTCTCATATCGAATAATCTCTAAAATATAATGCATTGTTGTTGTTGTTTGTCGTTGTTGTTGTTGATGATGATGTTGTTGATGATGTTGTTGTTGTTGCTCCTCTTTTTCTTATTCTTCTTCTCCTCCTCCTCCTCCTTCTTCTTCCTTCTTCTTCTCCTCCTTCTTCTTCTTTTTATTCTTGAGTGGATCTTGAGTGGATGTACGAGGTAGATCTATGATCTATCACCTTTGGGCATGCCAAGAGATAAATAGCATGCATGTAGCCTACTCTGTATTACCTTGAGAAACTGAGTTCACCACAAGGGCCTATTGATTCTGCTGATGCCGTTTCAGCAAGTAGACTAATATGTAGATTGTGAAGCAGCTTGGCCGAATGGTTATGGCGTTGGACTCCAGATCCAAAGGTCCTGAGCTCGATGTCTGTCACCGTTAAGCTGAAAATGCTTTAGTGAAGCTTTTCATTTACAATTTCCTCACTGTGCCCGTCTGTATAAAGGGTATCCGAATATAATATATGTAAACGGATGGCAAGGCAAAATTATAGCATTCTTACTTTATTATTGAGGGAAAGGAATGTGAGCTCAGTCTGATAATTTTTCAGATGTTACATATAATTTTAGGGAAGTGTGTCACCAGGGATTTTAACAAATGATCAAATGTGAAAGATGGGCCGAAAAAAAGCCTACACTAGAAATTTCTTGTCCCTGCCGGGAATCGAACCAGGGTCTCTCGGCTTGCGAGTCACTACACTACAGGGACGCTAACTTCACAGCAATTTAATTCTTTAATACATACTACCTGAATTGTCCCTAACTTTCATGTGTCAGCCTAGTGTTCACCCGTGACCCTAACACACTTCCCTACTGCTCACATATAGGTAGTGAAAGTCTTTGTCAGAGCGGTAGGCCTACCTATTGATCAACGCCTGAAAACGACAGCGGCACTGTATGCTCCTCGGAGAGTTGAGAAAGTCTGAAAGTAATCAAGCCCACAGGGGTTATAGTGAACCTGGATACGATGGTTATAAACCGCATTATCATTATTATTATCACCATGGTGCCACTCAGGACTCTTTTGACCAATCCGCTTATTATGAATTTGGATTCGGCTAGAAGTCTGACTAAAGGAGAGATCTTTGGTTTGACTGCGTCTCAAAGGTCTCACTCTCCTGAACCGCCAGTGGCATTCATGCCATTCCACACTCTATAGTAAAAGAAATGAGCGCAATACCATAGTGTACGAAAGGACTGGCTCTCTCACAGGATCGATACCTTGATTGCCCACAGTTGGGTATCGATAGCCCGCTCGTGCCCGGTCTGCTGTGATGTAATTCAAGACGTGTTAATTCCTACTGGCAGCCCGGTTGCCATGAGCAAGAAGTTAAGGAATAAGTCACCTGGAATAATTACCGGACCCGCACTGGGACTAATACTGTAAACACTGGAATTTTTATAATCTGGCTCAAGTGCAAAGAGGTTACGCTTGGCTGGTCCCGATCATAGAAAGCTTCATCGCTTGGGATTGGGCTTCAGTCCTTAAATGGTAACATTGGTATCCTATAATTTAAAACTGTTAGTTACATAAGCCTATAAAAGCTGGCCAGCATGTTCGAGCTTCAGCCTTCACGTCTGTATTTTTTTTGAAAATTGGAATTACATTATGTATATTTTTGTACTGTAATTATTTTATATGTTTGTACTTCAACTCTCTATGAAGATGTACTAACGAACCTGTAGTGTCTGTCACGCCATTTGTTAAATGTGATGTAGATCGCCTTCATACTATCAAGCACGGTCCGGGCATGAATAATAAAACTTGCTAAAACTTGTTCAACTTGTTAAAGACGTGTTGAAGATTTAAGAATTGCATTTTTGTTATTCACATATATATACAGTATATGTCAATCATTTTGCAGGCCGCACTTTTCATAGATGTTTCTGGAGGAGCACAATATTTTGTAAAGAGTCATGCCTACACATTGACGTTGGCAGAAGGATTGACTTTAATGAAAAACCTAATTATTTATCCCGCGTCACCGACCATGATCCACTTTCAAACACCAACGACAACAACACGAATCTCTAACATTTTGTTTATTTGCAGCTAAAAAAAAACCAAACAAACAAAAAATGAATGCTGCAACTTTGAAAGTAGGTATGCAAAGGTTCTCAAAAAATGACTGCAAAAACAAACAAGCAAACAAACAAAAGGCTAAAAGGCTCAGGTTCACAAGGGAGTCTTTTAACTGTCACGGCTGTTGTGGCAACAAGGCTATAAAGGGGAGGGGGGGGATAGANAGTGGGGGAGAGGGGGGAGAAGCAGAATCCCGCTACAGTAACCTATCTACAGAACTACACAGTGAAACTGTTGTTGTCTATTACATTATAACGGGACACTGCAAAAACCCCTTTTCAAAATCTCGAATATCTCGACCTCCCTGGTATATCCGAGTTCCACTGTATGAAGCCTTACATACCGCACCTGTGCTACCGATGGCCATCTAAAACCAGAATGTTTACAGTATGCATGGTATTAAAGGATATTATGTCCAACCTGTTTCGGACACGTCTCTCGCATGAAGCAGTGGAGTGTCAGATTACTTGAGCTTACACCAAAAAGAACCAGAGATATCTGTTCATTATAAAGAAAAATTTACATTAGCCGTCACTGGAGGCGAGATAGGAACAAATCTTGACCAATAATGAGTTCGCTTTGTAAAACAAGGTTTCAATTTAAACTAGTTCAGTGTAGACGGACGCCAATGCACGTAAGCCCACATATTAAGTTCACGAGCAAAGGAGTGCATTACGTGTTTGGTGTGCAGGCATGTCCCATGCAAAGGATTGTTCAGTAGGAGAGGAGACATTGAGGAGGGGAGGGGAAATAAGGGTTGTTGAGGAGAGCATGAATAGTAACGATGAGTCATGTCAGAGAAGAGAGAGAGCCAATAAACATCCTGCTTAAATGGTAATATAGTCGACTCCATAATGGCAACCCCTCGAAAATATGGAACTGAATTAAAAGAAGATGCGGATATCCACTGACTTGTGCACAGAAAATAACTTCGTTGCCGTCAAGGAGTTTGCCATTAGGTGGATTCGACTGTATTTTACCGTAAAAGACCGTAATGTGCGTGAATGGATCACTCTTTTACCGCTGGAAACGATAGTCTTATTGCGATTCATTCTCCTATCTTAGTTGCGAGAGAAAAGCTTCACCTACATTGTCGATGTCACCTCATTCTTGAACTACTCATGTGCACGCCGGGTGGGAGGGAGATGGGATATATTCACTCCCGGTGACCAGTGAATATGGGCTGACATTGTTGTGTTGGCCATACGTTCCACAAATTTGCCTAAGATGAAGTTCATAGAAACTAATACTAATAGTAGTAATAGATAGGTTTGATCCGCAAGGACCCCGGGAAATTTGTCCAGGTAAATTGATATGAAAGAGAAAACTGGCAACATCGAAAGTGCAGCGACAGGCGCAAATGAACTTCTTGCCGGATAATTTTTTACCGTTTGAAAGAACAGGGGCGTGGCGTAATGGTAGTCTAGTAGTCATTGACTACCAATTGGACAAAAGAGCGCCTCGTAAAAAAGTTAAAAAAAACCAACCAAAATGTACTGAAAGAAGAAATGCAAGCTCTCATAGCTTATTATAAATCACAACCTTGTTATACACTAAGTCCCGCTCCCCAACCCACCCCCAACTTCAAAGAAAATGAACGCTGCACAAGTCACTTGAAATTTTAATTACAAGAATGGCACTGCACCCCGACTGCAGAGCCCCAAACACAGCCCAGCTTAGTCAGCCAAGTAGTCATTTGGATTTTGACTACTTAGCTTAGCTCGCTGGCAGCTCGTTTTCAACTGTATTATTCGCAAAAAATCGGCACTTCCACCCAGGTTTGCCTACCTAGTTTCGATCTCCACGCTACGCCTCTGTGAAAGAAAGACAAGTAGAAACCAATTTACGAGTGTTTCAGTGTCTATGGCGTGGCAAAAGAACGACTTTTTGGTAGTTTTTCTGTTTTCCGAACTTGTGCTGCTCGATTTTACAAGATTTTCCACCTGAAAACGCCAGTCTCAGCACAACACGAAGATCCCTCCGTCCCTTAATTCGCAACCTCACCCAATTATATAAGAACTCGAGAATTACGTGATCACCCATGCTCATTAGGAAAGGTCCATCATGTTGGACCCAAGACATGTCCAACGAAGACTTGGACTGCAATATTCTCATAACTGATGAAGAGGCATACGCATTGTGCGCCTATGAAGTAAAGAACCGAATACCCCATAGAATTTAGGCCAGATCTAAACAGCCAAGGGGGTCATCGGCGTTGTTAATCCCTACACTCAGCGAAGGCCAATGAGTTAATCCATGGTGTATTGTATCTAGGTATCGATCAGCAGTGATCAAGTGACATTTCCTGATCAGTGATTAGTGTAGATTATCGTCGTGTATGGCCGTGTCAGATTTTCGAAGAAGATACTTATCTGCGGTAGATTTTTGTGGGTACGAAGTTCTACTTGTTCAAACTCTTGATACACAGGAGGGAGGGAGAAAGAAAGAGAGAGTGTGTGAGAGAGAGAGAGAGAGAAAAAGAGAGAGAGAGAGAGAGAGAGAGAGAGAGCGAGAGAGGAGGAGGAGGAGAGAGAGAGAGAGAGAGAGAGAGAGAGAGAGAGAGAGAGAGAAGACGCGTATGTTCCCACCACTGGCGGAAATGGGGATGAATGGGCCACGGTCCAGGGGATCCACGCTGTTTGAAAAAAAAAAAAGAGATGGAAAAGCGAGATATAGTGAAAGAAAAAGCATGAGAATGATAGGAAGGGGCTGGTCGAATGTCCTGTACTAGGTATTGCATAGTTTATCTAAGACATGGTCTTCTTATGGTACTATCATGGCACGGGCAAAGTCCTCCTGCAGGACCTAATGGATATGAACTGAACACAGGATTTGAAATTGATACTATATCTCTCTCTAGTTTCTTTCCTTCTTGCCTGGCACCCGCACCATTGTTCAGTGCAGGACTTGTTGGACCCTACTTACGAACCTGAAAATGATTGATATTGTGATGTCTCTTTTTCTCTCTTTTTTGTTTGGGTCTCGCCCCATCCTCCAGCGCAAGACCTCTTGGAGCCTACTTATGCCCCTGAAGGAGGCACACAGATTCCGTAATGTAAGAATCATGAAGTCTTCATTCTAATTAAAGCATTGATATTTATTGCATTTTGAATACAGGTATCTACAGCATTCACAATATGAGCTTTGCAACAAAATAAAATAGCCCTTCTACTTTAGTGAGTTCGGTATCTGATCAGCAGCTTTCCATAAAACTCTTAACAATGGGATCAACAAATGGAGTTATATTACAGAAGTTTTGTAACTTTCAAGTCTTGCTCAAGATGATGTCTGTATTGTTAAAGAAAACTGTTGTCTTTCTCCTTCTGTTTTGCCTCATATGAGGTCAACAGAAACCACATTATTCTGATCTTAGAGGACAGTCCTTGCCAAAAGAAGCAACTGTTGCCACTAAGCAATGAGGAGCCCTTGTAGATCTGCACAAGACCGCACAATTTATGACCTAGACTGGTATCATTACATGATCAAGGAAAACAGAAGAAGAACAACAAAAAGGAGAAAAAGAAATCACGTGATCTAACATCAGCAGTTGGAAACACACATTTCAGTCAAGGTGTCCTACTTGTCATCTTGATGTATATCTGAAAATGAACCACAGCAGAACTTTGATATAAAGAATACCCTCAGTACATGTAAAAGCTATTGTGATTCAGGTACATTTAATATTGAGGTACATAATGGATAATGAGATAATAGAATAAAATGAATCCATGCAAGTGAAATAACTTAATAACAATGAATAAAAAAATGAAAATCTGTGACTGGATAGAAATTTCTGCTGCTGATTGAATTAGGGGTCTCAAATCTGGCAAGTCATCCACAAATAAGTGAGAAGTTCAGTAAGACAGCTATTGCTGGCTCAAGATGGCCATTGGGATCTCAGGGGATTTATGGAGGTCCTATTGTGCATTGGTGTTTGATACTTGGGAGTGAAACTGTGGGCTATATTTTGTGGCAAAGCTCAGTTGTGTACATGCAAAGCATGAGTACAGGAATAATAATTATAACATATGATAAGATAAATAAACATACTTAATTAAATAGTCAGATGATCAAATTCATGGGTTAATGTGAAACCACACTAATATCAAGTGAGAAATCATTCAATGCCCTAATGCACTACTGAAAATCTGTCATCAACTTTCTGAATGCGCTGCTGAGCTCCATGGCTGCCCTTAGACTTTGGATTTAATCCCATTGCTACAAATGATGTGCTTCTACATCCTTATCTGTTGTATCAAACAGCTCTTCAATGTATCTGGCTATCCCTTGACTACTGTATCTGTGTACTTATCAGATGTTTCCTATGCCCTGTTTAATAAGGCTTCAAAATAAGTTTCAAATGTAACACATAAAAAATTTAACCCCTCTTAATCACCTAATCTATATAGCCTTTATAGAACAGAATAGAAACATTTTGCTCAAAAAAATGAAAACAACTGCACATGACACAAATTCATGGGAGACTGAAATTTTTTCCATGAGCATTCACATTGTTGGTCAGCTAAAAAAAACAAAAAAACTTGTTCACTGCAGAAGTGTGATTTCACATTAGCCCCAATAATTCAGCATGAGATTTCTATATGAAAACTTTTGAACTATCCGTTCAATATTGCTCATCATTGCATGAAAAAAAGAACACTGATACATAAAGACCTGCATAGACTGAACAGCTACAAAGTACATGGATATTGCATGAGCCGTGAAAGTGAGCAGTATGTTTACAGGAAAGACAAAAGCTCAGATTGTCCCGCATGTATGTTTCTTGAAATGACTGCTTTGACTGCTTTGCCCGAGTTTTGCAACATGGGAACGAAAAGCAAACTTTCAAACTGGTAACTAGAGACAACAAGAGCTCAAGTGACTTAATCTCATCATCAGGATGGAGCACAATTACATGAACAAGAACGGAATGTTTTTTTTGTAAAACTGCTAACTTACATGGTGCTGTTTTTCATATTCATGAAATGTAGAGATAGAACAAGTACACGCTGAGTTTTTACAAGCAAGAACACAGCTGAGTCTGTCAAATATGAACTCAAATTAATTTGATTTCTCTTATTTTGAAAATAATGAATGAACAAGTTATCTTTAAAAAAAATTGTTACAAATATATCCTTTAAGTTGCAAAAGCATGACTGGTCCAAAATCCAAAACTATCACTGCAAATAACAGAAGGGTATTAAATCAGTTTACTGGACATGTTGTGTAAAAAATAACTGTATAATCTGAAATCAGACTGCAAAAATGGAGAATAGCAATTCTGAATTTGTTAAAAAATAATTGTTGCAGGTGGCAGTTCTGAATTTTTAAAAAAAAAAAATATTGTTGCAGGCAGTAATGCTATGGCCTAGGTGGATTTCATTTGTGTGGGTTGTAGTCTGCAAAATAAAAAGGATATTTTTTTAACACCTTTTTCATTTAACTTGAAATTGTGAAAAATCAAAATGAAGGACGACCGCTACAAACTGCATATAATTTTGAACACTGTGATGGCGCCAGACCTACAGACTAGTCTTGGCCATCTCAGAATATTCCTGTGGTTCAAAGACAAAATATCATTAAATGACTCAAAGAGACTAACACAAATCTAGCACCATTTCAAAACACCTGTAAAATTTAAAACTATTAATTGGCCAGGATCTGCCCTATGATTAATATGCAAACTATATTCAATACCAAACAGTTTAGAGAGCGTAACTGAACGCCTTTTCACTATATTTGGTACTTTTATGGTTTCTTGATATTGTGGCCTTACTCTTTCCAAACAATGCACCCTTATCAACTGAATGCAATGGTATTCCCACAACATTTCTGTTTGCCACAAGTTCATAAATCATTCACAATTTCACTCAAACTGCACACAGAATAAATGACCAGGAGCGCATTCTCAACCAAAGCGAACACAAATTATTTACAGAGTATGAAAGACAACAGAGTCATGGAGTTACAGTCAAATGTCAAACAGGTCTGAAAAGTTGGATTCACTTAAGATCATATGGTTGAGAGTGAGAGAGAGACAGAGAAAAATAGAGAGAGTACATAATGGAGGCAAATGAGTTTGAATTCTCATCTCCTGCATTATACTCTTTGAGTATTCTATCAATTCACAAATCACAATCTTGAAACACCCAACCAAGGGCCTAATGCATGTTACCCTGTTCAGGCATCTGACTAATTTCTGTTATAGCAATTGCTTTCTTACAGCGGCCTAATTTGAATTCAATTCTGTGTGTAAATGATGCAGTTCAGAAAAACCAAATTTTAATGTCACGTCAGACTGCATTTTTTCAGTGCTATCTAAAGTACATCTTTATCCCATAAAATCAGAGTATCTTTTTTGTATATTGAATATTACCAGGAGGTATGAAAAGTTTTCTCAGTTTTTAAGAAACATGTCAGTGTTATGTGATCTTGTAAGAATATAAGATAAGACGTAAGTTTAAGTTCTTTTACACTGTGAAAAATAGTTGCTGGTTGAAGAGAAGAAAAGAGTCAAAAAGCAACTCTGACAAGTGCATTGGTGTGACCACTTACTTACAATATGAAGTTATTGAAAGACAAGACTTCTCAGCAGTTTCTTTCATCTTTAACATTATCTAACACATGAACACATCTTCTTGCCTCTGAACAGACTCCCTGTTTGAAATGTAAAAACATCTTTATATTGTTACAAACCTTCTCTTTATGCCAGGAAGATTTCTGGAGTTTCATTTGGAATACAGTGAAACCATGATAAAACATCCTGATAGCTGAGCTGGATATCTCAATAACAATACACCAAACAATTGTAATTTGGTTATTTGTTGTTCCATTGCATATCTAGCTAGAGTGGTTGATAGTTCCAACCCCATCATCAGCCTTGTCTTGTTTGAAAATATAGTTTACACAGTCCACGGATAGTACAGTGTAACAGGACTGGCCCTTTCTATTCGGAGTTCTCATCCAGCTGAACAAAAAATATACACACGATCAAAATCTAGCACCCATCAAATAATATCATGACTAATGACACCAAAACCACTCTAGCTACATCACTATGAATACATTCATGTTTACAAGAGTTCAAAAGACGAAATTCAAACTCTGAGGATCTGACTAAGAAAACAATAAATCAATCATTGCAGATATTCTACCAGTATGCTCAAATGCCACTCTGATCTTCGCTGTTAGGCAGCAATACACTAAAGATGAATGTCCCACAATATGACTACATAAGTTTAATATGTCCTTTTGGTCCTTTGTTTAAGGGAAATACCAGGATTGTTTACTGTGTCATCTAACTTCAGTGAACATGAAATAGTTTAATACTCCAGCCGGATATCAAATCACTGTTCTGTTAGAGTGAAATTAATAAGTGAATAATCCAAATATGGATTATTTAGGATTCCCTAGGTATTCTTTTTTCCCTTCATATTAACTTTTACTCAAAAATTCAAAATAGAAGAATCCCAAAATCAAGAATCCATTACACTGGGAATGTGAAGATTCAGCTTGTTTGATGTTTGATGTACAAAGAGGAGAGAGAATGTGCATGAAATCAGTCCTCAAACTGAGAATGAATATCAACTGATGTCACTGGTATTACATACTATTATATGATATGAAAAGCCCTGACTGAACACAACATTGGTCTTTGAAAACATTATTACTGACTATGGCAGTTTAAGTCTGAGGCAGAACACAACACATACATATATAACTCACAGTATTCTTAAATGTTGGATGCTAAGTAACTTGCCTACTGAAAATAATTTATACCAGTTACTGTGAACTGAGAGCTACATTATTTTGTGTTACTAAAACATAAAACAGAATCTGCTATGCATGCAGGTGATTGTGGTGAAGACAAGAAAAAAACAACAACCAACAAACCATACTTTAGGATACAAATCTACGTAAGAATAAATCTTTTAGAAACCAGGTACTTCAAAAATATATGTATGTTAAATTCAAAAGCCTGGCAACTTTCAAATATTTGGTATACACTCAAGCTGAGCCAAACAAGTATCACACTGCTGTCACTATTAGTTACAGTAAGTTCAAATTCAACACTGTATCTCAATATCTGATAACAAGTTAACATACCGGGTATACACTCCATATATCTTTCTTAACACTTCAGTAGCAAGATATCAGCAATTTCTGCACAATGATCACACAAAAATATTAAATTTCTACACATCTGACTGGTAGGTGGCTTTACAACAGTCTCCCTGAGTGTGCAAGGAATGATTGTGGTAAAACAGACTTTGGCTGCAGAATCAAGGTAATATTCTTTTCCTTCCAGCGAATTTCCACATCTCTGATGGCTCCAATCATTTTCAAATGTCTCTCTATGCCAGAACCGTTTCTGAGAAAACTGAGTAGTTCTGCTGCAGTTCAGCCCTTTGTTACAAAAAAATTGTGATCTCATTTCAATCATGACATTGAGGGCGTTTGCAGCTTCATGGAAATATTTTGACATTTGAACTATGAAGATGCAAATAAGCAATTCTGGCAGGAAAACAAATATAAATCCTTTGTCATGAGATGTTAAGTTTGGGTTAACACTTTTTAGCAAGACTTGTAAATTTTGATATGAGGAAATTTTCATCATGAATCTTTGCCGTCTCCACTGGCCAGAGCTATAGTTCTTTTGATATTCAGCCTCTTCAAGTGAGCCGCATTTACAGCTGGGGTGACCACTGATTTCTCAGGAGAATGAGGTAAAAGTCGCCTTCCACGTGGTGTGCTGGTCCCCTTCTCTGGTGTGTTGCTCCAATTTTTGCGTGCATATTCTGTAAACAAAGCCGTTGCCATGGAGACCTCATGAGTTGCCGAGTCCAACTTACCTAACTGAGATTCTGAGAGTAAGGTTACATCTGTCAGATCTGAATCGTTGGTGACACTGCTTACAATGGTGCTGGAAGATGAAGCAGTTGATGCTGCAGTTGAAGTGGAAACATCACTCTGAGATGAGACAGATGTGAGTGAAGATGAAGATGATGTGTCTGTGGTCAGAGATGACGAAACTGAGGAATCTCTTTGCTGTTGCTTTGAAACTGATGACAGTGATGAGGAGGATGAAGCAAATGATGATGGTGGTATGTATGTGTAAGATGATGCAGACAATAGCCGCTGAGAGCTCCTCTGAATAAGCTCAGCACATCTCTCCAGTCGCTTGCCATCATGTCCTGATCCTACAGAAAATAAAAGTGAAGAAAGGGAAACAATATAAGATTTCAGGATATATGGGGAATGTACACTGACAGCATGGATCAACTATGAAAGCAAGGATTCCATACAGAGCTGTAGCCCTTATTCTCTCCACTCTGAGGTTCGACAAAGACATCAATTTCATCAAATTTTCTCTGTTTACAGCTTATGGAAGCATGCAATAAATCTCTACCTTGCTCATGAGAATGCTTGATTGTATTATCTACTTTGTCTTCAGACATCTCAGAAATTGCTCCCAAATTTCTTGCTACAACGAAATGGGTCATCCCAGTCTTAGAGAAATTCTAGAGGCTCTCTTTTTGAACAAATACATCACTTTAAGCCTGACTCAACTCCATTCTATGGCACTCAGTGCTAACAACAGTTGCATAAGCTAAGATGTGAATGGAACATGCCTAATGATAGTTCTCCACCTGAGCTGACTCACAGTAATGATAAAATTGTTAAAATTGAAGCACAGCAAAGCCATCAGACTAACTTAATTAACGCTGAAAGGACATACCAAAAACATGTGCAAGATCATCTTCTCAGACTAATGCTTTATCTGTAACAGATGAAGAAGTCACACTGAACTAGTTTAATGAAGGTTTTACACCATTTTCTTACCCTGCACAATGGGTTCCGCTGACTCCACCAGCAAGGTGCTGGAGTCAACTACACTGGAGACGCTGGACACCACACCCTGCAGTCGCTTGTAGGTGGCACTGTAGTACTGGGCAGGTCGAGGGTCACCATCATCTATTTCCTGATCTATATCTTTCTGAACCTGTAGGGTTTTCTGCAGGAGGGCTCGTATACAGGACAGAACATGTGTCAGGCGCTGGGACAATTCTTCAGAAGACTGTAAAATTGCAAGATATGTTGGATGATGTATGACAAGCTGCTAATTTTTATGAAGATTTATACATAGAATCATGAAAACTATCTATATAATAATGTGTCTTAATTCCTTTTTCATGACAGAGAGCAACTGCTTACTTACACAAAAGATCTGGTTGATTCATTCACAATTTATTTTGCTAATAATTTGTATTTACTGATGAAGTGATATGTGTGACTGAATATCATATTAATGTTGCCTGAACTCTTCATACAGTGTGAGTTCAAACACAATGCTTGCCAAGCACTGTCAAAGATTAATTACCATGTAGCCAGTGTAAACAAGTCTTCTGTCAGTATGAGCCATCCCAAGCCATACTTAAAAATGTTGCATTTAGAAGAGAACAATAGAACAGAGCCTTTACATCCTTATCCTTGAGAATCAATATAAAGAATATCTTTATGCTGCTTTGCGACACTGATGGCTTATCAACAACAAATAGAGGAAAAGGACACTGGGTAATGACACATGGAGTGAAAAGTTTTAAACAGTATCCACTCTGTAAAATATGATTACAGTGACAATGTTTCACAGCGCTATAAGTGACATAAGCTTCATTTCTTTCCCTTCCACTTACAGTATCTATCTCCTCCATCTCTCTCCAGCCAGCACATTTCTGTTCACATGACTCCAGGGAAGACAGGCCACCTTCCAGTGTGCGGCTAGCAAATTTATTACAACCTGTCACGAAACTCTTACTCACTTCTGGACTCAACTGAATAAAACAGAAAAGAAAATATAAACTAGGGCACTGAAACTAACAAGACAAGCTATTAAGTGTTAGTTGCAGCAATAGGACATGGAGCAAACTCACAATCTGAATGTTCTAAATAATAGTTGCTTAGTAAATATCACAGAAAAGTCCCGAAAATGACGTTTTGCACTTCAATGCTGATAATATCATGCTTGATGAGAAAGAGGCGGATATTTATGAAATGAATTAACATTATCATTATTGCAAGAAAAACAGAGGTGAGAAGTTAACTTTTCATATATATTTTTGAAATGGATATGCGGTAAGTGCAAACTCAAAAGCATTAACAAAAATTGGAGCCATTCCATACCTGAAAGAAATTTCTTAACGCTAGCAGCTCTAGGTATCTGCTGTCCATGTAATGCCCTTGCCACATGACCCATGTTAGTTGTTTTATCATTTTTTGTGAAGACTATTGCTTCCCTTAACTGTGAGGCAGTTCACAGGTTTGATGCTAGTGTTTCCCAAATTGTCACCACCATGTGAGAATTTTTCATGAGTGCTTTAACAGGAATAGTGTAATCAATTCAATGGTCACATGATAAGAGTTAAAGGCACATAAAATGTGTCCAACATAAATGTGTTTACCACCCATTACTTTTGTACAATGAGGCTCACCTGACACTGGTTGTAATTCCTTGAGGACTGATCAAGTCTGAGAACTTGTGCATCTGTGGCCAGGGCCAGCTCTCCACATGTCTCACACAAGGCTAGAAGGGCTACTGTCAGTTTGTGTCCACTCTCTGACATCAAGCTTGTCAGTTTTCCTTCACATCCCTGAGGACAAATTCAATGAAGAAATTACAGCTGGATCAACTCACAACAACTATGTCAAATCCTATTTATCATAAACCACAGTAGTAGATTTGGACAATAAGCTGACCCTTAGAATAATCCTGTTGAATATTTTTTGTTTTTTTTCTCACAGAAATAATAATAGGTCTAAAAACTATGTGTAAAATGAACATGAAAATGCACTTCCACTAATCCTAAAGGGAATTATTTCTTCTAATGCCAAACACTTGTATGTCACACTTAAAACAGTACAAGCTACAGTGCAATTTATTATTACAAGAGCCTCCTATATTATATATACTATACCATAATTCAAACATAATATTATACTGCAATCACCCGATGAAATCAATGATAATAGCACTACTAGTTGCTGCAGTAAAATTCCCCTCTCCCCACAGCAATGAAGCTAGGTACTCATTTATTAAACCTGTTAACTACAGACTCAACGTCTCTAAGCTGTAAAGAGCTCATAAATTGCATGGCCATGTTACAAAGTTGCATTTTACCAATTACTACTTTCCGATGTAGAATTTTCCTGAATTGTTTTACAATATCCAAATTATTTTTGTATGATATGTCTCAGTACCCTGACAGTTCAGTTACCTGCAGCAATGATGAGGCCTGATGTCCAATGACCTTGACTTGATCAGTTGATCTTGCTAGGAGGTCACGCAGAAAGGCAGACTGTAGTCCATCATAGAGATTTGACCACAAGGTGGTATGTGAAGCCAGGAGATGAATGTCTGCCACAAGCTGCAACATGGGTCTTGTCCACCCTGTGTCTAGAGAACCTGTGTAACACACAATCATTCTGAAAATACATGTATACATGGCCTACCTTACAGACACAAGAGAGATTGCTGTGAGTGTGACTATTAATATATTAAAAAAAAACCCTACCAACTTCTAATTTGATTTTAAAGATGCCAAGAAATCAGGACCATGGAAGAAATAGAATATTAAATACACTGCTAGAATATTTGTGGCAAAGTCAGTGTTGAAATGTGCTACTATGGGTTTTCAGCTACACAAAAACACTTTTTTCTGATTTTACAGTCCTAAATTAAAGAGAAATCAGGACAACTGCAAAAATGTGAACATTATAAATATGTAACAGTTTATGTATCTGCCACCGAATTTAAAGCTAGCTGACGGAGGTCTTTAAGTTATACCTGTCTATTTGCTGCATCTACAAAACTGCCCCATAAACTGAACTATACTTTTACAAAGACTTAATGTAGAAAATATTTTGATGAACAAGGAGAAGCTTTTCAATTACTAAACTCTCCCTGGAAGGGCATGCATACTGCTTGACGGTTAGGACCCATGGCAAGGGATACACGGCTGAATAAATACAATCACCGCAGGTAGAAATTGGCTGAGTGCGTGGCCGGACACTAGGCCGACGGACACTTGGCCGAACGGACATTTGGCCGAACGGACACTTGGCCGAACGGACATTTGGCCGAACGGACAGTTGGCCGAATATTTGTATTTTTATTTTTTTTTTGGTGGAGGCGGGACCAGTCTTCAGGGAGTGGGGATGTTTTGTTTCTTTTGACCAATGTTTATTACAGCATAATTCTTTATTGCAGTACGTGTCAACATATAAAAATAAATACATCTAGACTACGTACATTTTTATTGTATTCATAATTTCAAAGCATTGTTCTCACTTGTGCCGGCTTTTATCGGGTAGTGTTTGCCATTATATATGCTAAGTTTTAAAGAGATCATTAAACATAAGGCGAAACTTGAGTGAGCGAAACGCACTTACCTTTGAATAAAAACCATACTGTGTTGACCAAAGCTTGTTCACGAAAACCTTAACAAACTTTAGGAAAAATTGGCTGTTGTATTACTCCGGTGAATGCGTAATCGACATACTTTCTGGGCTTGAGTATCTAATGAACTTTTTTTTAGTGATAACTTATATTCGCACATTCTCTGAGAGAGAGAAGAAAGTGCCAAGATGAATAAATGTAACAATATGCAGTAATGAATTTCAACCAAATGTCCGTTCGGCCAAGTGTCCGTTCGTCCAAATGTCCGTTCGGCCATATGTCTGTCGGCCAAGTGTCCGTTCGGCCAAGTGTCCGTCGGCCAAGTGTCCGGGAACCGGCTGAGTGATGCGTAGATATACTAATGCCGCACTGAGTGGTAGCAAGCGCACGGTAGTATATATACTATCACCGCATCACGAGGGTTAATAACTTTAAGGCAAGTACAGTCGACTCCGCTTAATCGCCTTTTCCGCTTAATCGCCTCGTTTCCTAGGGAACCAAATTTTTTCTATATAAAAGTCACTGGATAATCGCCTCTCACTCCGGATAATCGACCACTCTTCAGCGCCCATGAATTCAAAGATCAGCGGTTGAAGGGTTACAGTTGACAAACAAACAATGTACACAGACAGTTTAACTGCGCGACGGATGGCAGACCGGTTGACTGAGTGACAGCTGCCACCCCGAAATAGGTGTGATAAGCCTTTCCTCTCCACACCCCCCTCCCCTTGTCCCCCTTCGTCCCACGCTACGCATCACCGCCTTCGTCCATCCGATATGCTATTGTGCCGAAAGCCATGGTATAGTCTCCTCCCCCCACGCCTTGATTGCGCCTGTCTGGTGGATTTCGGTTAGATCAGAGAATGTGTCATGTGGATGAACGGTCTACCCCGACCATGCCATCCTACTCCTTATTGTCTGCTGGGTTATTGCGAGGTGGCCAATGAGAGAGACCGCTGAGATCAAACATTTTGTGCGCTACAACACCGTCAAACTCGAGTTTGTCCTGAGTTTGGCGACAAGAATGTGTCAATGCACGATATCAAACCACGACATCAAAGAAATTTAATCTTCTTACCAAAAATATGGCCGAAATTACTTCCTCCGCTTAATCAACCACTTTTTCCGTGATCCCGAGGATGGGCGATTAAGCAGAGTCGACTGTATATTTTGCTCAGCCTTCTTTGCACTTTTTCAAGATTATGAATATGGTTGAAATTTTGGGGTTGTTCTCTCATTCTGCTGGCCACAATGTGTATCACTGTCATGTATTGTATCACCTGGTAAACCTATAATTTTAATTATCCAGTGTCCCGTTCACTGAATGGGAGTAAATGCCAGTCTGTCTCATGTCTGATGATTTGTAACAAAAGTGAGAACGTACCACTGGCTGGCTTCTTGGTCACACAGTGCATGACACTGGATGTGCTGTCCTTGATTCTTTGACAGGTAGACAGAACCTTGTCAACCACAGACTCTTCAAAGCTCAAAGCTGAAATGAAAGATTCTAAATGTGTGTCCACGCTTTGACTCTTGTCTGCTCACACAATTTTGCTTTATTAGTGCTGGGGCCGGCCAGATTAGTAGTAATTTTCTGTCATATTTGTCAAACCATCAGTGTCATTTTCAGGGGAGATTTATGTTAAAAAGAGGAGATTTCGATATTTTGTGGAAGAGAACAGGCATGATATGTTGCTGTGTAGGCTCTTGGCCAGCCATATGTCACACTGACAGAATCTGCCAAACTTGCACAGCATGTGACAGAAGGCCTAAACACAGATTATTATCAGCAAAACTAAAATATGCCTCTCTTTGATAAAATTTCTACATCTGCTTGGATTAAGAAGTGCTGGTCAGCTATAGTGAAGGTCTGTTGGGGAATACACAATATGCATAAAAAGATGGAGCTGGTGGCTCTCCAACTGAACGCAGTCCACAGCAATTTCATTTAAAATATGAGGAAATTTTCCTTGCTTTGCTTTGGGAGATTCTAACAATCTGCAAAGTCCTCTGCCAAATAGCCAAATATGAGAAGGTTTGCAAGGCTGTTGTGGTATACCCTGGGAAGCATTCAGTGCTGCTCCTACCATTCTAGCAGAATGTACTAAATTCAGACAGTAGCAATGATTAATATAGATGATGGAAGCTTCTGAACTAAAACAAAACTTTACACACACACACACATAAAAACCCATTTTGGCCTTAAATTTGATTAAAAACCTTGGCCAGGAATGTAATTTATTCCACTTAAAAACATGAGCCTTTTTGCCAAACTCATTAAACCCCCTCTATATATATGCCTTTTGAAACTGAGAAAATTATGTAAAGACAACCGCTCTTTAGAAACATGTTTTAACTTACTTTAAGAAATTCTAATTCTTAAGGGAATCAGAACATATGACTGATTTATTTTTCAGCAAAAAAGTGAGCTTTCACAGTTTTGACTAATTGTTTCTCAAATTTTGGATGAATGAACAAAGAATCAAATTGTTAAAACCCCAGTCAGATACACCAAGACTGAGCCTTACCTGTCAACCCATCACCAACTGAAGAAAGCAAACTTTTACAAGCCCTCACCATGGACATCTCAACATCTTGGCCTGACCTGGGGCTATCCATGCCAGCACAGCCTAGATAAATGAAACCAGCAAGGTGAGTTGTTTTACAGAGGAACTAGATGCTGAATTAAGTTTAAAAATTTAAACCGACATTAGCAACTTTACACTTTTCATGACATATTTAATGTTGAATTAGAATCAGATCACCAACAGTATATTAAAATCTGCTTACAGGTGGAATGGGATAAAAATAATACACTGGATGGTGATGTTTTTTATTTTGCAAAATACGGATAAGGAAACATTTTCTTAAATATTACCTGTAAAACAATTGGACATAACTGATCATCAAAGGCTAAGAAAACCAAATCCCTGTGACTGGATTAACAACTCAAGAAGCAGAAAGTAGTCAAGTAGCTTTAGACTTCGGGATGTCATATTGCACTAAACATGTATAAACAGAGACTAGACTCCAACCTGCTACTTCCTGCTGTAGAACCACTCCTGAAAATATGCAAACCATCACTTTCTTCAGTGGACCAGTCCACAGAACATCAGAGACCTGTTTCTTCCTTTATACACTGACAACTATTTGGGATGGTCAGAATAGGCAATAGACAATAGGCAAGCAGATACAAGCTTACAAATGGCACAAAATTAACAAAAAGCTGAATGGCAACCGGATAACTAGAAACACAGATCAAAGATTTGGTGAGAAGGGGCTTAGCCTGTCACAGATTTCTGAGTTTACCTCTCCACATGTTCATTACTGGGGTAGTTTTGGACAGCCCTGTAGCTTTCGGGATGTTTTTCAACCTGAGACAGAAGCAAAAAAAAATGCAGTGTGATTAAACTGATATCAGGTTTGTGAACAAGTTTAACATGTTTATTGGTATGAGCCCAGACCACAGCTGTGGTACATGGGCAAACAATACAATATACAACAGGACAGCACAATTATACATTTAAAGCATTATGACTACTAAATTCACACCATTAATTGTTCACAAACACCAATACATACAAAACATTTTCAGTGGTTAGCATCATTACCTGGTATCTGTAAACATAATGCCATCTGCCTTGCTTCTCTCATCTTCACTGTAAATTTTCCTTTATGCCAAAGAATGAACTAAAAAGTGATAACCTCACATATCTGAATTCACCCCAACACATGCGGCTTTGACTAATTCCCTAAACTTATCATCCCTCCTCTTACCCATTCTGTACACATGCTGGAGATGAAACAGATGTTTCTTTCTCCCATACGTCCTCTGGATCATTGAACACCTCATCATCATCTGCCGATGTGTCTCCTCCATTCTGGGGACAAGGAAAACTTATGATGTGAGAACTAACATAGTTGCAAATATAGCTGAGCCTGCAACCAACATTTGATCCTCATAAAAGTAGTAACCTTGGACAGGTGGTCATCTTGGGAAGGTTGAGATACTGGGGTCAGCATGTCAAGAACAAACATCTCTTCTAGATTTCAAATTAATATAACTTGATCTCAGGCTTACTGGCTGTATGGTACATTTAAAAGACATTTTACAATGACATTTACATAACCCTGATAGCATTACACTTGGTCAAGATGACCAACCTGTTGGCCTGGTCACTGTCCAAAGCCTTTAATCAGCATAGTCTTATTCAAGAATGAAAATGGGGTGTCCAGCTGTAGCATGCTGTCCAAAATATGTCCCATTATCTTTCTGATAATGTTGGCCCTTCCTATGTAACAAATGTTGTCATGTTATGTATTAAAGTTCTATTATTTGTGCAGACCATCCACTGATTCCTACAATGAGAAAGGGATATTGTTTCAGTGACTAAAGGAGGACTGCAATAACTACCATTTTTTATAAGACATTTATAGGCAAAGCTAAGGGTTGGTACTGGGTTTTCTGAACAAAATATGCAAAAAAAAATGTAGGAAACTAATAAACATAGTTGAACATGCGTTCCTCCATTTCACTGGGCCCAAAAAATGTTCTAACTATCAGTGTTTTGCAGGCAGCAAAAAATGTAGGTGATGATGATTAAAAAATATACAGAAAATATGCTTCTAAGAGCCATACTCGCTGTTTGTGGAGAGCAACAAACGTGAGGGATATGCTGAATCACAGCTCTGTGTGTACCTGTGAGTTTTACAGCTGCAAACATGTTTTACTACCCATCAGCATGTTGCTGCTGTTCTTTAGTAGGCCTACAAGTCTGCATTTAACCAGCAAGCAGTCTTGCCATGTCCTACACTTCCATTCAAACTATCAATATATGGCTGGACATTTCAAGAGGTCTCTTAGGGCTTTCAACTGTGAAACAAAACGTTCTGAAAATTTTTTGTTATATTTTCCCATCTGTAGAGGGTAAAGTATCAGGTATCTACAAATCTTTCTACTCTGTAAGAAAACATTCAAAACTTGCAGCATCCTGTCTCCACTTCTCCATCCACTGTAAAACGTTTAGGTAAACGTGAACTTTAAGTTGATGGATTACCTGGGCAAGACAAAGTGATCAATATTTCATCAAAAATAAGCAAGACTAGAGCTGGGAAGCCATCAACAGCCTAATCCAATTAATTCAGCATAACTTTATGACCCAAGTTTGCTTAAGAAGTAAACACATTACCGTATTGCCCTTGTTAACCAAGTCCTGCCGAATATGGTGAAAAGAGTGATCAACAGATTCCACAATAAAGATTTGCTCTTCTTTGAGAAAAAAACAACACTGTTTTACTACAAACGAACAAAAATAAAAAATTCAAAATAAAAATTGTACATCATGTAGAATTCAGCTTTTATACTATATAGTGTGAGATGGCTTCATTGTACTGATTATGAGTCTTTATTTACACGAAATTTATGCAAATGTAAAGATACGTAAAAGCAGAGTAAGTCAAGAACTGAAATGTAAAATTGGGAAACTGGGATGGACAGTACTACTGATGGGGTAAAATGACTATTTGTTTATGGTGTTGGGAGTTATAATTGAAGCGGATGGTTCTGTGGAAACAAAATTTGGTGGAGTGAGAGGATCTAAGAATTAAGAAATAGAGACTATTCGCAGACCAACAGCTATATGAAGAAAAGTCACGAGCACCATGTTTTGTAGGTCTGTGAAAACATGAAATGTAACTGTGTCAAATGAGATAAAAGATGTTTGCAAGATTAAAGGTGGAAAAACAAAATAGAGTTGGCGTAAAACTTAAGAAAGATAGAGAAGGCAGTTATGTAGTCAGAGATGTACAGCTTGATAAAAGTATAACAGAAAGCCTTGACCAAACACTGAAAGTTGTAAATAAAATATTCATAATGGACTTTTACTCAAAGAAGTTAAAAAATGCCAGTTCTTGGATCAAAGTGCAATCTGAAATGAGCATATGTGATTTCAATTTGAAACTCTTTGGTTTACATGTTATGGAACAACATTCCATTTTTCTCTAAATAGTCACTATGGACCAGTGCTGTGGTAAGATCCCATTTGGAACCTGAGGGTGTGCTTGTGCCTTCAAGTTCTTTGTCGGTTTAACACATCATAGGTGGTAACTGTGAGAGTTGCACGACTGATCCACGTCAGCACACGTGGACAGAGAAAATATAGGAGTAGGAGACCTCATAAATACTTGAGCCACTGTATATAATAAAGCTGAGGGATTGCTTCCACTGTCATCCACAAGCACAACGGAGCTTTGCAGGTTCACCAGTCAGTGACTAACATCTACTCCACAGCAGGTAAATACTCTTGTCACGAAACTGTTTAGAAGCAGCCAGTTCACACATAATCCATGCATATATTTTGAGCAAAGATATTTGCGAGGAGAAACTTTTGGAGAATGACATGGAAATGTTGGACCAATGTTCCCAACTCAACTCCAACAGTTTTTCTTTACTTTTCACCTTACAAATGTCACAATTTCCTTCTTTCAAAATGAATACGGCTGAATGGAAATTCCAAACTAATTTTCTCATGATCAGAACCATTTTCTAAATGAAAAGTAACCCGAAGAAAGTGGTAAACAGACTCTCACGAAAAGCACCATTTTTTACTTTAAATCACATTTTTTTTATTGGACAGGGATGTTATGTTATTTTGCCCCTGTAACAAATTCGTGCAACAAGCTTCATATGCACATCAAAACAATTAAAAACCAGGAATTTTTAAAGACTTGTTCATGCGAGGGGTGAGTCTTTCTTCAGATTATGAGTTCACTGTTGGACAGCCTGTTGCCTATTTGAATGAATTTTAGTGCACAAACTTGGGATGAAAGTTGGATATGGGAGATAACTTATAAAAAGGTTTGTCTCAAAAATACAATCCAGCTGGAATATTCCATAAAGTGAATTCTGACTGTCCCGCCAACATACTCAATTCATTTATATTTTTTTTGTTTCGAAAAAATTTTGTCTTTCATGTCACACTTTTTTTTTTCAAAAGAAGATTTAACTACTGACTTATCAGTTCATGTAAATACTGTGCTTCTGTTTCTCTGGAAGAATTTCATCAACCATTAATATCAGAAACTTGTGGATCACTCACATGGGAAAATGCAAATCCTCCAAACCTAAAAATTTCCGGCATCCAAGAGTTGTGAATTGAGAAATCTGGTTCATGCGGACATGTGACACCACAACCTGGGTCCTGTGGCCCCATTTGTATAAAATATATTTCCAGCATATACCAGGGTTCATGACAGTAGGCAATATTTTTTCATTAGCACCAAAACACTCACCAACTGGTTAATTCAAACTCTTAAGTTAATGGTATAGTTAAAAGGTATGTGTAATTTTATTAAGGAAAAGAAATCTATGCCTTGATTTATTTATCAAGATATCAGGGGTGCATAAAAGCACAAAGACATCACCCTGAAAGGGCAATCTGTTGGCACAAACACTTTCAAGATCTTGGACATGATGTTATGACTGCTTCAACATTCTGAATTGCATACGTGCTGTTTAGTTTTTTAAGAATTAGCATGACAACAAACCTGCTGCTGTAAAATGTTTTTTAAGTCAACAGACGGAAATTTCAGCGCCATGACCTAAGTGTGGCCCAGGCCTTTAAGAGTGTTAAAATGTCAAAGGGCTAAAACACTTGTTAGACAGGGAGTCTTTCTTTACAGATCTTCTGTTGTCTTGCTCTCCAAACAGGCGTTTCATATCTATTTCCAGGTCTTTGATTTTCATTATGAACTTGCACATTTTAAGCCTTTCTGAATCCTGGCCTTTATTTAATGAATTGTGCTCTACATGTCTCTATACTTCTCGTCCTCTGCCAGCAGGATGACCAAGAGGCATAGTGATTATTTCTTGGTGTGAACGATGCTAAGTTTGTGTGATAGGGTTCTCCTTGGGTATTTTTGGCAGCTTTTAACCGTAGCAGCACTTGGCACCTATGGTCCCTGCAACCCCCTGGTCACATAACCCAGTGTCAGATGTCATATTGTTTCTACCTTGAAGTCTGCCACTTCCCTGATGATAAGGCAGCCTACGAGTTCAACCCTAGCACTTCCCCAATCGCCAGCAACATGTGAATAAATTCAATATTAATGTTTCCTGGGTTGCCACTAACATGGGAAAAAATTCAACACTCATGCTAAAGGGGGTTAAAAGATACTCTCTTGTGAGCGGCTTTGCACCTGAGCTGCAGCCATGCTGAAAAGCGAAGTTAAAACCTGACACACAAACAATGGTCTTTATCTCTCAACAGCCATGAAGTTCCTCCTCTGTCTTGCCCTCCTTGTGGTAGCTGTCATGGCACAGGATAACAAGAGTGACTGTGATATCAGCATTGATGCCTGCAACCAGGCCTGGTTGGACTGTTACAAAGACACCGAAGAGCAAGAAAAGAACATGGCTTGTCTGAACCAAAGAGAGGCATGTCTGGCCATTATCCCTTCTGATTGTTTTGCTGAGGTTTCTACTCAGCAAACAACTAGGGAGCCTCAATAGTGTGCTACTGTCTTCTTCTTCAGCTGTTACCTCGATCTAGGTGTGTAGAATATGCTGCTTCTGTATTGTATCCTGTGAGGAAAATACTGCAGACTAATGTGCTTCTTATCATGGCTCTGAAGGCAATAAAGATGGGCAGCTGAATAAAAGAGTTATAATGTTTCTTCAAGATGAAGAGTGGAAAGAATGTGTGACAGACAAAATAACGACAGAAAAAAAAAACAGACAAGAGATAAGTAAAAGACAAGAGTGTGAGAGAAACGAAAGAGCAGTAAACTTGCACGTGCTCATTAAACGATTAAAATTCTGTGCACCACAAACATGTCAAGACAACAATTTTTTCAGTTTGAAGGCTACTTTATGACCTAAATTTGACCCTTTCTCTTCCCTCATCCTTTGCTAGCCATGAGTCTGCTCAAAACCCTAACCCGTACACACTACACACTTTGCCTCATTAGCGCCTAATTGGCACAATCATCAATATGGATGAAATTGAAATATCACATGGTTGGAAGACTTGGTATCTCATGCAACATCTTCAACACCATTTTATTTCCATGTGGACATAACAATTTGCCTTTATTATGTTAAACAATTTGCTTTATGAACCAAAAGTAGTGGGATGCCAAAACTAACCCTGTTATTTTCTAATATTCTCAAAAACGTGCCAAAGACAATTAAGACAATTAGGTTCTAAAGGGGTGACTTTTACACTGATGTGGCAATATTTGTACCTGATACAAATCCCTCATCTGTGCCAGTTTCTCTTCAAACTTGGCCACAGTCCATAATGTAAACATCCTATGGTGGGTATTGATGACACGAATCTGTGTGTGAACAGTATCACTCCCCTCCTCCTCAGGTACATCCTCTCGGCTAAAAACCTATGGAAATATAAAACAAATTGAAACACCTCCAAGATTTAGAGAAGTCATCCTGAAAATTCATTTTGTAATCAGTCAAAATAAGGCTTGTATTGCTTGGAAAGGAACTGAGACATAAAGCTAAAAAAGTCATCTAGGTCTTGTGATAATGAATATTTGTAGATTGCAGAAATTGAAAAACAGACATTTGTCCATGTAAAGGAATGCACATCACCAAAATTCTCCATTCTATCATGTATGAATTTCACATGCAAAGTTTCATTATTATTCTATCATTTAATTATTCAGGTGGACCTAGATTAAAAATAATGATAAAATGCATTTTCTGTGCACGGAGGGCATACTTATTATTGAGGTTCCATGGTACGAATCAGAGCTACTAAAAATACTTTTTCATGACAACACCCATATTTAAGAAAGAAGAATCACTGCCTCACTGCCAGATGATCATTTAAAACTTAAAACAAACCAGATTAAACTGTGCCTATTTACATTTTTTTCAAGCTAACCAAACCAGGATAGAAACAAAAAACCTCAAACCCTAATACAGGGGAAATCTGATAATACCTTTTGGACCAAGCTTGTCACCTTTGAGGGTGTGTTACCAGAAATGTGTTACCCAGATTGCTTTTCATAAGAAAAAAGAAATTGGGACAGTGGAATGGGAGTATGCTAGATAGAGAGTTGTGTTCAGCAGTGTTAATGTTCATTGAGTTCCACTGTATCTTGATGAGAGACAGCTAAGTTTTTGAGGACAGAAGGAAATAAAATATATGGTCATGGCTCGATGGAGAGATAGTGTGAAATAATTATGCTAAATGTTTTAAATACAAGAGAAAGGTTTTGGAAAATCTCCATTTCATGACATTCAGCAAGTTTCAGGAAAAAGGTGGCAAGAAATTAAAAAAAAAAAAAAACATAGCTGACCCCATTTTCACTCACCAAATTGGTATTAAGGTATTGGTTGATTTTGTTGGCTTCTCTTAGAAGCAGTGCCACTTTGTACAAATCCCTTCGTGATGCTGGGCTGCCTGTTACCCCTGACGGAGTAGATGTCAATCCATTTTGTGTGCCTACTAATCGTGCTGGTGTCACCATTTCTGAACGCTTCACACGCAGTTTCTCAAGCCGCTCTGCTACTTGTTTTGTTTCAGCTTCCAACAGTTCCACAATTTTTGATTTTGTTAGACTCATTTCATCCAGGGCCTGTTAAGAAAAGAGGCTGCCAGTGACACTCATCCACTTTGTATGAAGTCCAACAAAAAGATGGTGGAAACAATTTCTAAATTTTGAGCATTCTTCATTAGTCATGACAACAGTCTGAAGGGCAAAATATTATAAGATTTTCCAGACTTTTTCCAAAGTCAGAGTGATTCTGAAATTCCAACTTGGCTACTTTTTCAACATCTGTTCAAACCTTGCGATATAAAATATACTAAAATGACTCAGGCATGTCATAATATCATTACACTTATGAAATGACTGGACCATCAACCTCAGATCCACATAAATGATACATGATGAAAAACATCAGATGAAAACTTTACCTGTTGGGAGAGTGTGGATTCAAGCTTTTGACGCTTCCTGCCAGCCAGAACCTCTTGCTCAAGCATCTGGAAAGTCATCAAAGAGATGAAAGTACATGCAACTGCATTTCAAGCTACACTGTCTGCTCATATAGTTTTTGATATTTTTCTGACGTGAAATGCAGCTCCCTTCCCGTTCCCGAAACTTAGAGACAGGAGGGATAAGACAGCAACAACACTAACAAAAAAACCTCTTAATATCATGTTCCAGAGAAATATTTTGTTCAAAGAACAATCACAGGGTAATATGCCAAGTCACCACCCTATAATAACATACTCCTGACTCAAAACTCACATCGTGCTCTTATTTATTTAGTAAAAGCAAAACCTTTTTTTTAAAAAGTTCTTAATCCTCAAATCTCAAAACTGTTATGATAAAAAAAAACTCTAACACTGTGCTATGTTCGGTCAGGCTGCGTTGTGGTGTACCTAGAGTGTAACTGTACTTACCATATTTTGTTTTTTCAAATCTGAAATTGTGCTCTGGGCTTCTTTTTCCACTTTTGTCTGGGAATACAATACAAGTCAGGTAAGTATTTTTGAACAAGACATGACCAAAAACTGAACAGGAACAACCAAATGTGCTATGCAAATTCCTGTTGATTAGTTTACAATTTGATATTTTTAGCAGACAATTATGTACTATTTTTTTTTTTTTTAGACTTCACATGCATCCAATCATTGTCTTAAATGAAATGACCACATATCTTATCAAACAACAGAACTGCCATGATCATATTCTGGTAGGCTTCAAACAGAAATGTTAACTCTTTTTGAGGTGAACTCTGCCATAATATATTTACTTGGCAATAACAACTGACTGCATGCATTACTTATCTCAAGAAATTCATCGGATTTCCAATGCAAAATTGCATACCAAAGTGCAGAATGGAGCATTTTTCTCCCATAAGGTTGATGATCTTAGGACAGCTATCATTTTTGATAGCACTAATTGTTTACACCAAATTTCACCCACAACTCAAATAAAGTCGACTCCGCTTAATCGCCCATCCTCGGGATCACGGAAAAAGTGGTCGATTAAGCGGAGCGGCGATTAAGCGGAGGAAGTAATTTCGGCCATATTTTTGGTAAGGAGATTAAATTTCTTTGATGTCGTGGTTTGATATCGTGCATTGACACCTTCTTGTCGCCAGACTCAGGACAAACTCGAGTTTGACGGTGTTGTAGCGCACAAAATGTTTGATCTCCGCGGTCTCTCTCATTGTGCCACCTCGCAGTAGCCCAGCAGACAATAAGGAGTACGATGGCATGGTCGGGGTAGACCGTTCATCCACATGACACGTTCTCTGATCTAACCGAAATCCACCAGACAGGCGCAATCAAGGCGTGGGGGGAGGAGACTATACCACGGCTTTATGCGCATTAGCATTATCGGACGGGCGAAGGCGGTGATGCGTAGCATGGGACAAAAGGGGACAAGGGGAGGGGGAGGTGGAGAGAAAAGGCTTATCACACCTATTTCGGGGTGGCAGTTGTCACTCAGTCAACCGGTCTGCCATCCGTGCACAGTTAAACCGTCTGTGTACATTATTTGTTTGTCAACTGTAACCCTTCAACCACTGATCTTTGAATTCACGGGCGCTGAAGAGTGGTCGATTATCCGGAGTGAGAGGCGATTATCCAATGACTTTTATATAGAAAAAATTCGGTTCCCTGGGAAATGAGGCGATTAAGCGGAAAAGGCGATTAAGCGGAGGGCGATTAAGCGGAGTCGACTGTATCTTTATGGATGATTATTTGTAGGCTTTTCCGGATTCTCTGTCTTGATGCAGAATTGCGAGAAACTAACAATACACTGCTGGAAAATGAAGTAACCTGATAGCCAGACAGAAAATCCCACATGGGATCATGCATAATGATATCCAAGAGACATGTTACGGTTGTGACACTGATGGGAATTGAATGTGAGCTTCTGTTTGAGCTTCTTGCAGACATACCAAAACATCCTCCAACCCCTTCAGTTTGTTCTCATAGCCATCTTTCTGTTGTGTCATCTCCTTCCTTGTCTTCTCAAGTTCCTCCTCCATCAAAGCCTGAAGTCTGCAGGATGAAAAGATACCCTCTTAGATGCCCTAGAAATTCTTACAATTGCTTTCGTTCAATTTTATTTGGTCCTAACTAACCTATCTGCAACTCAAGATACAACATACAAAAAGTTTATTAAACTATATGAACATCCAAATTTTATCAATGCAATTATCAATAAATTTAAGGCATCAACATTAAATGAATATCTTAACATAAGTTGCACTAGGCACCTGCAGTCCATGCAGTGTTCGCACTGCATGATCCAGTGTTGGTTGTCTAATTATTTCGCCTTGAAGATTGCTGCTCCTCCAACTATGAGGCAGCTACAGGAGTCTGAGGCTAGCATCTCAACAAATTCTGATAAAGTTCATAAACTGTTAAACCTAAAACTCACCGAGCCTCCTGCACCCTGTGAAGCTCCTGCTTGGCAAACTCAAAATCTTTGATTTCAGAACTTGATCTTGAATCATTCTTATTCTTTTGGACCTCAATTGGATGGTTAAACCTGGTCAGAATAAACACAAGATTATCAAGTAAAACAGCAAATTAATATAATGCTAGGTACTTTTCACGACATCTCTAACTCTAGAGCCTTCTAACTTGTCTGTTTTGTCAAGAAAAATCCAACCTAGAACTAGCAATATTTTGCCCCCTTTGTAACGAATGTCATTGTCTAAATGCTGCTGCCATGTCCTTTGCCACTATCAAAAAACTGTCATTTTGTCCCTCTTGTCATGAAATCTCTGAGACTAGAAACTAGGTGTGTCTTGCTTCTCTTGACATGGAATTTCAGGTCTAAAACCTGTCATGCTGTGTCCACCACATTGTAAATTAAACAGTGAGTCATGAAAATGTGAAGTACTTTCTAGAAACCTGTAACTCTAGGAATTTCTGTGCCTCATTCCTTTAACCAAGAAACTCCTAAACCACACCCCGTGATTGCTTATTTTATCATGAAATGTCTTAATCTAGAAATATTTACATGTTAAGACTGTAACTTCTGTGACGACGCAATTTTACGTACCTGAAATAGTGGTCACCACCAAGAATAACTCTATCACCCTGAAATGATAGGATAAATATATGGAAATGTCAGGATTCAGAAAAAAAAACAGATTGTCAGTCATCAACAATACAAAGGTAACTTCAAAGTCTAGTTAGCTGCTTTGACAAACATTAAATAAACATGAAGCTTTGCTCCATGGTCATTAATTGGACAAAAATGAAATAGAGAGATCCTTGTATCTTCAATTTTATCATCATCAAGAGACTTTAGGTTGTATGTAAAAACACTAGGAATTTACTGTATAGCAAATAGCAGCTTCCAAAATTCAGCAATAATAACAAGGTAGAATGGGGGTGCCATATTTTGTAAATAACCTGTCAGAAAGGTATAAAATGTGCTAAGAATGACTACAGCAATGAATAATTTACACAGTAATTGACCTAAGTAAGCAAAGAGGCTAATTTCAAACTCCACTGACAAAAACACTATGGCTAAAATGTGTAACTTTTAAATATTTTGTGATAACCATATTGCATTTGTTAATATTCTACATTGTTGGGTTTTCCTCTACAACTGCTAATGTGTTAAAAAATCAGAAATTTTAAAAGCCTCAGCTGCTAAAAACTTTCTGGAAGCACGATTTTTTTGAAGAGGGATGGAAATAAGAAATGCTTACATGGTGCAAAACTGTCGTCTGAGCAATCAAGTCACCATTAACATAGGTTGGAGCATCCCCAACAGGTGTGATTTTCACAACTCCATTTTTGCTATTGATGACACTGCAGAAAACACATGTGATGAAATGGTTAACACCAACAGGCAAGGGAAAACCAATGAAGCCAATCCATGCTTTTTAAAAAAAAGCTGTCATTGGCAGCGGTTTAAGACCAAAAAAAAGAGGAGATCCTAATTGTACTAATGATCATCCATCTATATAATAACTGGGAGATCTGAGAAATTAACAAGAGTAAGGATGGGTGCACAGTAATTATAAACTGTGTGTGTCACTGAGGAATTCTGATACAATTTGCTAGTTATATATATCTTATGAAGGAGAAGTCTACACTAAAAATATCTTCAGTCAGTGCCACCAGTCTGGTTCCTCTTTAATATTTTTAGAAGAAAACTGGCCTTTCTGCCATTGCTGCATTTCCATAGACTGGAATTTCGTTATAAGAAGAGTAGTATGAAACTGCCTATGAATATATAGAAATTTACAGCACAAATTATGTATTTATTTTCTGGATCAACAGTATTACCAACCAATGGTTATCTGCAATGAGAGCCCCAATCAGTTTTATATCATGTCCAGACTCATCGATTTTCCTTCCAACTCTTGTCTCTCCTTCCTTGATCACATAGAGCAGCATCTCTGACAGTTGTGGATCTTCGTTGAGGTTGACCAGATTTGGAAGCTTATTATCGACTTTGAATGTGATTCCTGCACGCTGAAATAAAATAACGAAAGGGTAAACTAAAGTAAAATAAATCAACTTGTCACAACAAGAGGCAGTGATGTCCATCTATCATCCAGTTCTAACATTGTTTTGAAGATCATGACTTTTAGATCTCTCCTCTCCCCCACATTTGAACAGTTTCAATCAATATCTGACCATTATCATTTTGGCAAAAACAAATCAGGGACTCAAAAAACAAAGCTGGATCGGATGAGAACTGTTTTGGGGTGTACTAGGGACACATCAGTGGTCACCATGCAGCACATGTTGGCTCTGCCTACTATGCACCAGAGACACAAGATGGCACAGGCCAAGACATATCTACGGGTGGCACAAGACAGACATCACCTCCTTCATGATGCCATGCATGCCGTAAAGGGGCACAGATTACGTAAAGGCAGCTCCTGGATGGCCGAAGCAGAGAAAACCATCACTGATATCTGTAATCCCAAGGGCATCCGACTGGGCTCAGACTGGATATCCACAACTGCAATAACGAGACCTTTTACCAGGACTATCATTACACTGGGATGTCATTGTCAAGACTGGGCAGCGGGAGCAGTCGACTCCAAAGTCCGACAGCTTATCGAGGACAACTCGAGGCCCGGTGATCCTGTGGTTTACACTGATGGGTCTGTGAAATGAGGGGACAGATCTGGATGGGGTTTCATGGCCAAATGCAATGGACGAAGTGTGGCGGAGAGGAGTGGGCCATATAACCTAACTCCATCAAGTATGAGGATGGAAGTGAAAGCCGCATCTGAAGCCCTCAGATGGCTACAGACAACCCTTTTCAGACATGCGGTCACTGTCACAGACTCATGCAGCATGCTCCAGAAAATCCAGAGTGGGCACTTTCGGGAGGACTGACATCAGATCATACAGAGAAGTCACATCTGCTCCCTTGCGTGGATCTTCTGCCCATGACACGTGGGAGTGATTGGAAACGAAAATGCGGATGCGCTAGCTGGGTCAGGACCATTAAAAGCTGGCTTCCACTACAACACCCAGGATGTCATGAATGCTCTTGGAGCGACCTATGGGGAGGAAAGCGGAGAGGAGGAATCGCAGACAATAAAGAGACTCCTCAACACGGGCTACAGGCATGGCTAGGGGCGCACGTCACACCTGCGTGGCAAGTCTCAGAGGGCTAAGAACCAGATATCTACTGGCACCATAAGTATTCGCACCTTATGACGGCTGTTGGAAAGGGGGACTTTATGTCTATGGGAATGCCCCGAACATGATGATGTCAGTCTTGGGACAAGGTAGTGACAAGGTAAATCAGAATAGCCCACATGTGGTAATGTCAATACTTTGATAGCAGGATTGTTCCTAGACTAGAAATTCAAATGCAGCACTAAAAAATTACAAGTTTAGCACACAGGTTTATGGAATTGATGGATTGATGCCAATCCAGATTATCTGGAGCTTCATTTCCTTTTACAAACTTTGCTGAAAACCATTCTTATGATGGTCCTGAAAAATTTCCATTCATGTCACACAATGAAACACTCATCACATACCTCAAGCAACTGCAATTCTTCTGCCTTTTTTGCCTCTGCCTGTCTCAGTCTCTCTTGCCAAGACCTGCTCAATTCTTCCATCTCTGCTTTCAGCCGAGCAATCTCAGACATGCTGGCTGCTAGCGCCTCCTCATTCATCACACCCCCTTGTTCTGCTCGCAGGCGCTCAATCTCTGCCCGTAATTCTGGAAACCAGAAATTGAAATAACACTTAAAATGTGTTAGACAGCAACCTAGCACAAAGAACAGGGAAATATGACAACAAAAGCTAGGAATGGAACCAGCCCAATGGAAAAAAAACCAAAAGAGAATCCTGAAACATGTGATTTCTTGGATATAAAGCTTTGTGAAACAGAGGCTTTTCAACTATAGTCATTAAAAGACCAGACCTAGCCATATTCCATCCCCAGAACTACTGAATTATAAGTTGTCACTGGTATATCAGCTGCTAGAACTAGAACATGCCTATACCACTAGTGATTCACAATGCCACTTTTATTTATCAGTGTCAATTCAGAAAAGTAAAGAGCAGATCAAGAAATGGGTAAAAAGAGGTCAGATCAGTGAACTCTGTGACAGAGTCTGAAACTTTCACACACTCCTCACCAGCAACAGCTGATATAATTCTCAACCGCTATAAACAAGTGTCTCCCAAATTAGTCCTAGACAAATACAAAACTGAAAAACCTGTCTTAAAATAATGTCTGTAACAGAGCACTTACGCCTGATGATCTTAGCCTTGGGATCTTCGTTGATGCGCACCATGTTCACAATGGATCGGGCCTGCTGTGCATACCTCAGCGTGCTCAAGGTTTCCTCAATGTATTGACTAGCAGGAGATATGGTAGCAATCATGGCTGTCTTGGAATTTCCTCCAAGAGATTCTTTCAATAACCTGGCAAAATCAATGAAGACATTGCAGACACAGTGCAAATCTTCAGGTGAAATCTCACAATTAAATGAGGAAATGAGCTCGTCTTGTCTGGAGCATGTACAGCAATTAAAATGAAATGGTTCCATATTTCTGTTCTGAATCTTTATGCAGACATCAAAGACACCCTGCAAACCAACTACAAAGAAGTAGTAACATAACAAATCTGAATTTCGGAAAATGATTGTCGAGTGCAGGAAATGACAAACGTGAAGTCTTCTAATGGACTACTGTCCCATTGAATCCTAGTATTATCTATCTACTCTGACAAATCTTAGCATCTGACAATGGTAAGAGAGATTTTTCACACATAAAATCTCGTTTCTTTTAAAACTGGTCTTTCAGTTGTTATAATTTATGATAGCAATAATCCCTGATTAGGGTGAAACCAACAAGCATCATTTTTATGAAGAAAATGTGCATTTTTATTCTCCGATCAAATTATGGTGACATACATCATGCTAAGAAACCTTGCCTGATTCACTCACAGCAACTACTTACCAAGTCAGGACAGAGTCCCTGTAAGGGATGAATATCTTCCGCTTTTTGCTGGCCCCTGATCTCTCAGACAGAAGGGAGATAACCTTACCCAGCGTCAACAGAGACTTGTTAATATTTGCTCCTTCCTGATTACAAGATACATCAAAGAAATTTCTTAGTGTACACACAAAACCAAGGTAGCTAAAGGCTGCCGAGTTCATCAATTGAAAATTTGTGACGCTCTGGAGAAGAAACCAGAACAATGCTCTAGATACTCACAAGAAAAATTCGAAGTAACTGAAAATATAATAACATGAAAACCAAAAAAGTTTGCATTAAATCTAAAGTGCCAAATAAGTATGCCAGTGGAAATATGAGAAAATCCAAGCTTGGATGTTGGCACACTTGTTGCTAATTTAGATAACCTGGATGATGGACTGCTTCCAGCCAAGCTGATATATATGTTACAACAAATCAGTGCACTCTCACAAAGTACAGTGGATAATATACTTACAAAGGTTTGATAGACAAAATATAAGTTTGCAGGACAATAAATTTAGGACTGTATGGGTATATGTAATTGTGGGAGAGCAAGACAGTAGTTAAGATAGTAGGACTTCCTTCAGCTGTCAGAACCTTTCATAGCTTCAGGTACAGGTAATGTCCTAGGCAGTTAGGAACAGGTATTACAGCAAAGTCTTGTGACAAACATAATTTGAACTTTCTATTTCCACTGGTACCAGCTTCATGATGCCTTTGTAATGTGAGCCCATTTTTTGAGCAGTGGTATTTTCATCCATGTCAGCAGTTGGTCACTTGGGATGATACAGAACTGGATAATCAGCACTCACCCTAAGCCTTTCCCCAGATGTGTTGGCCAAGGACTGTCTTTCGCTGCCAGCCAAATCCACTAGATTGATCTTACTGTTCACACTGTGGTCATGCTCCTGGCCTTCAATTACTTCAGTCTGACAGGCATGAGAAATAACAATAACAAAGAGAAATTTAAGTCATGTTTTAAAGCCAAGGCAAATGAGTACTGCCAATCTGTGCTGTAGTTTATAAAATTATCCACTGGGGTTAAAAACAATGTTTCATCAAATATTTAAATGGCTTAAATACCTTAGTTCAAATAAAGAGAACATGAAGTTTGGGGGGAGACGAGAAGATACTAGGCTGCAAACTTCATTTAGTCCTGATCAACCAATCCCAATCTAAAATAGCTTGCAAAGCACAGTCAGTACTGTATTATTGCAGTCTGTTAAATTGAATTTTTCACCATCCCCAGTGATTTTTTTTAATGCAAGAACATACAACACTATTTTTAAATATTCTCCGATTCATTCTGACCTTATTCATGCTCCCACAACATTTGTGTCTTACTAATCATCCACTTTATACGATACTGTAGTCATTCATGAAGAACTATTTTCTGTTTGTCTTTTGAAAATGTTTTAGACTGTCTCCACTGTGCCCAAAGCAAAATCTGAAGTGTACCTTATGTTATTCTGATTTTCAAATAACTCCACCTTGATGTATTCTGAACAAGCAAGCAATAATACAACCTACCTCTTTAAAAAACAACTATTGTACCGTTGAGACACACTGGACACATCTGAGATTGGAAAATAGGAAGGCAAGTGGATTTCGCTTCATAAAAAAAACCAAAAAAAAAAACCAAGACAACACAGAAAACAAAACCTTTTACCTTTGTCTGAGTGAGCACTATTGTGAATACAGAGTGAGAGCGGCTACTCTTGTCATTCATTCCTGTTGCTGCTGTGGCTCTGTTCTTATTCCCCAATGTGATCCATCCCTGAAAGAACAAAAATCAGAACATGATAGCAGGGTTTCCAACCCAGGTGAGCATATTTTGTGGGAATTTTCTGAAAGCCAATTTGATTTTTGGATATGTTGGTAGATAATATAAAATAACATGCAGTTAATTTTTGACAATGGAAAGTACTTTAAGCAATAAAAGGACATAGTGGGAGGAAGAAAGAAATAACTGACTTGTTTCACAAAATGTTAACAGTGACGCTGCCAAGAGTGAATGACCAAATTATGGAAACAATTTGAAACTTGAGCATGAAGTTTCAATTACCCCAGCATTCCTGAGGGCATAAACTGTTTATTTTAAGCCATCCAAGATATGGCAAGGTTTGAAATTCATTGTGAGTCAGGCTAGGACTGAAAATTATCTGCAGTGCTTGATCTTCAACTGTTTTGCACAGTTGCTTCAAATAGCAAATTAAGACACAAATCAAACTGAAACTATTTACTAGATATAATTACAAACACGACAAACTCACATCCACATCATCAAAGGAGTTGACAACATATGTGGACAAGCCCTCAACATAGGGTCCTAGGACTGGATGTTCTCTTACTTTCAGCTGAGGACAGAATAATTTAAAAATACATTCAGGATGAACTCACTGAGGACTAGTCAGTTTTCAAATGACATGGAATTATCATACTTAAAACTATATAACTTTCCAAGATTATCTACAACATACAGCTTGGAGAGATGGACTGATCAGGTGAATGAGTGAGAGCTCTCACTGTAAAGTTAGTATTCAGTCACATGTGACATCATTGCACAATGTTAGTCTTGGCTGGTGCATAGAGAATATTTTCAGTCTTCAGTAAAAAATTATCCAATGGTTAGAAATAAACTGAATGTTTTGTTTGTCTTTTTAATCAAGAAATTATATGGCTAAATATTGAACAATCTTGAAATTGGAAAAAAAAATAAAATTGCATCACTGGAATTGGATCAAGCTCTAGTTCTAACTTGACTAAATAATGTAGATAAATTTCCTCTGATCGAGTCACATACTCTACACAAAGTGATAACAGCAGCCTATAATAAAATTTTTGGATGCCATCATCAAAATAGAATTATTACATTATTATATCTAAGTGTTATTTTCCAGGTTTAAATTTTGGTTTTCTAAAAATTTTCCACATTATGCCATTTCTGTACATAACTTACCGTAGTCTTCTTGGCACCTTTCTCCTTGTTGCTTGCCAGCAGGTCATGGATCTTCTCATTGTAGATTTCAAAGAAACTGATCTCCACATTAACTTTCACCTGAGGAGTAAACCGAGAACCAAACTTATTGGCCAACCATCAAGCAGAACATCACTTCATATTCTATCACTTTTAAGCCTACTCTGTGCACCATAAGCCATATGTCAAAAGATTATGACCAGGGATGTAAATGGTACATAAGAATGTAGCAGAAAACTGCTGTGATTGAGTGAGAGCTACTTCAGTTACCATGGAATGAAACACTACTCATGCATTACAACTACTATTATAAGAGTAAAACTAAAATCCTGAGATATCAAAATAGATGAAAAGGTTGAAAAAAGGCTGAAGAGTTAAAACTCTGTATGACACTCAGAGTATGATGCACACTTAGGTAGAATACAATGAAACCTCCATATTTAATACTCATTTATTAAGTATACCTTGTTTCTGAATTGATTTCAAATGCCCAGACTCAACATCATTCTATCAACAGCCCTTGGTGTTCGAAATTATCATAGAACATTCTCTGTTTTCAGAGAATTCTCTGAAGGGTGGCGTCCCTGCATTGGCGGGCAGTTGTGTTTTCTTCAAGGCTCAAGGCCGACGTTCCTTATAAAATGATATGTATTGCCATCTTACATAGAGTACCCTATCCCTAAGGTATTTGGCACCTATTAGAGGGGCAAATCATTCATTGTGTACAACCCAATTAATCCGCTAATATATAAAATCCCACTTTTTTGGGGCCCTGCCAGCCAGTGTCAGGGTGTAGAAATATGTAAAATGACCCATGATCTAAATAAAGCATCCAATTTTAAAGTTTCAGGCACAATTTGAGCCTTCTAGATAAAAAGATAATGTGTGTAGCCCTGTGTATTCACACGCAGTCAAACGAAAAATTGGGGACCAAATCAGAATTCGAGGTGACCTTTTTCGAAAGAGATTTGTGGAAAATTTTGAGCGCTGACCCCCCTTTTTCTTCCCGTTAAAAGATCGGGCAAAAGAAGTACTTTAACCTCCATGGAAGAAATTTCCCGAAATCACAGTGGTATTTGCAGAATAATTAAGGTCTTTGGAACCTGTTGTTTTTTCTTCTTTTGGCCCTATTAACATTTTGTGTTAGTCTACATATACCACTGTGATTTCAGGAAATTTCTTCCATGGAGGTTAAAGTACTTCTTTTGCCTGATCTTTTAATGCGAAGAAAAAGGGGGGTCAACGCCCAAAATTTTTCACAAATGTCTTTCGAAAAAGGTCACCTCAAATTCTGATTTGGTCCCCAAATTTCCATTTGGCTGGTTTTGACCGCGTGCGAATACATAGGTCTACACATTTTATTTTTTTATCTAGAAGGCTCAAATTGTACCTGAAANATTTCTACACCCTGATACTGGCTGGCAGGGCCCCAAAAAAGGGGGATTTTATATATTAGCGGATTAATTATGTTGTAGACAATGAGCGATTTGCTTCTCTAATAGCTGTCAAAAACTTTCATAGGGTTGGATTGAAGGGGAGATAAGTGCATACAGTCGAAAATAATGTGCTATCCCTAGTGTCAGCTTAGCAGAATATGCCGAAGCAGCTTCTGGTAATTTTGATTCCTATCACAATTTAATTCTGCGATTTGAAGTCGCCCAAATCCAAAAATCCGACGGCAAAAGTGCAGCACATGCATCGGGCGGGCAGTGTGCGTGTGGGTGTTCATGCATAACATCTTGTGGCGCAAATGTATTGTTCTGTTCCGATCAGACTGACCACTTATAACCACACATAGTGTCAGGCACCGCGAAATTCAGTTTAAGATGCGATATTGGCTTTCAACGGCCTTCGCTGCAACGTACAGTGTACTCCTAATACATGTAAAGAATTTGAGTATTATTTTTCATCCACCTTTTCTTCCTCTTCGCTCTGCTTCACTACTTATTAATATCGAACAATATTATTGCCACAAATATCTCCTCACCACCAAAACAACCCAATGCTCTCATCGCCTTCCCTTTCGTCAGAACCAAGCTTTCAAATTCGGCATTATTCTGTAATCAACTACCATTCGATCAAGCATGTCGGACACAATAAAAATCAGCCTAAAGCTGTATTAGTACTATACATGACGCACTCCATAAGGGACCTGTATATGGCTTCCATTGAAAGGTATTAGCCCACTTGGCCTGGCCGCGACATGTTAATTTATTTTTGTTTCGATTTACTGTACTGTTCCGTGATGACAATCGAAAACCGAGCTCAACAGCTGAAGATCGTTTTGAAAACAAAATCATAAGATCAAAGCCATAATCGTCTCTGAGTCTACAAATACAAGGGGAGATGCCATAGAATTCCAGTCAACTGTACGAGGGGTTAAAAATGCCATTTACAGATTATCGCCGGGAGGGATATGCTACTCTAAATATTGCTGCTGCTAAATGATTCATGGACAAATTGACCGTGATGAACTCTGGGACTCGCCGAAGGGTCACCGACAACGCTGACGAATCTTATTAAATTCATCGTCCGAGTTAAAATAACATGAAAAACGCATTCCACATGAACGAAGTTCTGACGAAATCGCGATCGCCTGCAGCCTTTATATTGACACGAAGACTCCCAAATTCCTCATAAAATTGTTAAGAGCTTAAATTTGTGAGCGCGCATCTAAATTCGGATACTGTCATCAGAACGGGCCTTAGGTTCTGAACAAGACGGCACCAAAAGTCGTATTTGACCGCAATTGTGGCATAGGGCCCGATTTCAAGACCATACCATTCTACAGAAAGGGCATGATACACAGCCTTCTATAAACCAAGTTAATGACACTCTTGATTCAGCAAAGGCCAAAGGACTAGATAGGAACAGTTGAGAGAACCAATCAGGCAGCCAGCTGAGCATACCTTTGGACATGCCATGAGGCTTTTACTGCACAACTATGGCAAGTAATCAAGTAGCGGAAAACTGCCCCGTCTGATGGGAACTACAACAATTACCGTGGAATGAAACATAACGCAAGTAACAATCCGTTAATATTATTGACAGCAAAAAGCCGACGTTTCGTGACCATCCGAATTATTGCGGAAAACGTGATGCCTGTATATAATTTTTCAACCTCATTCTCCATGGGCCTACCAACCGAATCTTTCGTCCTACAGAGGCTGCGTCAAATGACGCTGAGTGTAAGAAGCGGATTGTTGCGGCGAAGTTTTGGCGTAAGAACACCCCAAAAACGGCATAATAACTGATTACTGCTGATACAATAATTATTTCAAGGGCGTAAGGGACTGTGTCACAGAATCTCACGCAGTTCAGATATCAAATTCAGAACGACAATGACTGAAATATTAATCTGCTGAACTCAGAATACCAAAAGCTAAGCAAACTAAAGGCGCGGCTAAGGCAATTCAAGAACTGAACGCAGTTAATGCCGTTTCCTTGTAACATAGTTGGGTAAGGTCACAGAAAAAGTCAGTTCAGGTCAGGTTCAGTTCACTAAAGACAAAGATCACGTTTAGCTCAGTTCCATGACATCTGAGTAGTTTTCAGTGTGGCCTTTTGAAACGGGCTTTCGGTTTTGATTTCCGTGGTAGATGTAAACTGAACTGAAATTTAGGTAGAAAGTTAAAGGTCAGATCAAACACCCAAAATAGCTACGGTGCTGGTCCAAAAGAGCTATGAAGTTCAGATGGACTGCGTTCATATGATCTCAATCCCACCTATCCCTGCTTCTTAAGCACCCTTCCCCGGCAAAATATATAATTCCCTCGTATTCTGTACGTTCTTTTTCAAGGATATATCGCATCTCTGAATTGCCTGCAAACTTTCAAACAGTGCAGCTTGCTGTAGCTGTATCACCAGATAAACTAGATAACCAAAGGCCCTATCACGCTATCTTTTCCAATTACCACACCTGAACAACCCACATGCATTCCCGGGGTCCCACACTCCCTTGACTAAGTGCTGATCTACTGCCTGGACATTTTCAATTACCGCTAGACCGTTTATCGATCTCCTTATTCACTCGCCTTGCCAATCTGGCGACCACGTTCCAATCAATTAACGAAGCCAATTATTTCTCTGCTCTAATTACTGTCGGCATGTGCTATACATTCCATCAAAAGAAGGCAGGTCTGAAGATTGCGTTGTAAATTTTTGTTATGTAAGCTTCAGAGGAACGCTGTGGGGTTTGACGATTGCTATGACTGTCCCGAATTATATGCTTGTACTAATCATTACTCTGGGAAGGGGGATAGCAATATAGGAGAAGAGGGTACAAGTGAAGGTGAGTTAACTGATTGAAGATGAAGAGAAGAATGAAACGAGAAAGAACAAATAATAAAGAAAATCAACGCTGACCTCAAACTCTTTGGCCAAAATATCAAAAACTGACCAGTAGCCTTTTGGTTTTTTTTTAATGTCAAGGTGTCATGAGTATGTGGATGTAAGTGTAACACATTGCCTAAGGGCTTTCAACAGTTGCAGTGGGAAATCTATGAACCTGGAGATCTCCAAGTAACACAGCTATGCTATTGGGACGAATCTCTGTTATTTGGCCCGTTTTTTTCTTCTTTCTGTCTTTACGATTTGTTGATAATGCGAACTCCCTGCTGTTTTCAGGGACATTGACGGTCTGGCGAAGGAATGGGGTGGGTGAAGTATAGGTGGAAAATCAAGTTCATTCGTATGTAGTTGACAGATATATACAGATGTCCAAAAACAATCAGTGATGCTGCTTTATCGCAGCCTCTCACGTTTCCATGATGTTATTACCAAGCTGAGTCCACAGTATCTCTAAATGAGCACAGAGAGTCATCGGCCTCAGATGATGCTTTTTTTTTTTTTTAAAGAGGGGAAGGGGGAGAGAAAGATAAGAAGATGAAGAAAAGAACAAGGAAGAAGTGATTTCCTTTCCTTTGATATACGCCACTTACGGGAATTCCAGCAATCTATTCCATTTCAATCACCAACTGTTACTAGTGTTAGCTGTAATTCAGGCGGGCTGACGTCTTCCAAGTACAAAATCAACAGACAACGTGGCGATCGGTGCCATTTCCCCATTATCTTCGCTTGTCTCACTTGGCCCTTCTCGCTTCTCCCTACCCGTATATATCATACGCATAAATCACTCGTAATAAGTAAGCACCCCGCTGTTTGTCCCACTATGCCACTGAATTTCATAATCATACCATCACAGACAATTCCTGGATCAGGACAGAACCTCTTAATCTGTGATACAGCCACTGCCAAGTCCATTTTAAGAAACGGGGATAAGTTATCTAGCAATATACAGTGCTGAAATCGAACAGTTATGTCTAGGTGAATCTCATGCCAACGTAGCGGTCTGAGTTTTAGAGATACAAATTTTGGATACGAATCATGAGTGCCTATGAATGATAGTAGAGTGCGGGTAAGATTACAGCCATCCAAAAGCAGGCCACCGTGCAAAACTACCATCATATTAGTACGTATGAGACGATTCGGAAGGGGGTGGGGCGGGAAAGGGGAGGGTTGGGTCAACTTTAAATTTCAAGGGTTGTTATAGTAGTGTTCCACCAAATATTTCCTACGAAAAAAAAAAAAATAATAACTACGTAGTTTAGGTGGCCTCAACGGCCGAGACAGTAATACCATCTAACGGATACAGATCAAGAATTTTAGCACAAAAAAAAAACAACTGCCCTCATTATCAATATGAACAGACATTACTCTTTGTCCGAAATGAAGTCTAACTGTAATACTTCTGGGACTTACTGACTATTCTAGCAGCGTTCTTCGGAAAGAGAAGATGTACGTGCAAATGAACGGACGCACAGAGGCGCTGGGCCAAGTTACATCTTCCAAACTTCCCACTGTCAATCGAAACCTTACTGTGTGCAAAAGGTTAACCCCTCAAATGCCAAAACAGTGTCACAGAGATTAACTTGTCAACTTAGGGGTTCGTTGGGAAGTGGCCTTCGGGGATCGTAATGTTGGCACAGTGTTAGAAGTTATCGATTGATCTGCGAGGGAGTCAGGATGGGTACCGTAGGAACGCAAGACATGCGTTACCTTTGAAACGGTGCAAGCACTGAGACTGCCAACAGGAACAAAGGTAACAGTGACCAAAAATAATAGCAGACCAGGTCATACTTTTCGTTACTACCATGATGGCCCCGTTGCTGTGCCGTTCTCTTTGTAGTTGATGATGGTGATGTTTACTGAGGAGTGGAAGTGGTGGAGGAGGTGTGAAACGAGAGGAGAAAAGAAATCATGAGGGACTAGGTTTTGAAAATTATGTAGGCAGCTGGCTCCGTCATGACCGGTCTTGATTTGTATTAATGAAACAAACGATATACGTGTACTTTCTTTTGAGAAATCTTTATCCTTCATCAGCCCGTAGCGATGTATCGATAATTAACTAGTACATTACAATGCTGACATTTGGATAATAAAATCTATTAATCTGCTTGACCCATTTGGTCATGCCAAATATTTCTAGCCTTGGATAGAGGCTGATATAAAGAAATCAAAGTATGCGTGAGTACATGTACACATGATAGCTGATCACTGATACACTATTTTTAAACTAATCGCTCTATAACTCCACACTTAAATAATTGGTCTAAGGACAAAATATTAAGGGCGGATGATATTTGAGAGTCGGGTCACAATGTTCTTATTAAGATGTGATTTATGAGCTTTTCGGTCAAGGTGGACGAGATCCGAATAGAAGATGAAGAGAGACTGGGGATCCACAGCTGGAAAAGCTACATTGACAATAGATGACAAAATGTCACTGGTGCTTGGGGCTGGCCGAAAAGTGCGGTCGTGGTATGTATGGAAGACCGGGCTTAGTGCATCAATGAGTCAACAAACTCTAACTAAAGCAACCTCCACATACTGCTTTTCCTACAAGCAGGCCACACTGTTCAAACTCATTTTTTCAGACTTCTCAAATGCATAAGATGGCTCTGATTATGTATTCTCCGATTATGTGAAGTTGAAATGGCCCATTGAAAATGTTCTGATGAAACACACTGCCACGGTCATCTTTGGGAAACAGAAATTGCGGTTCTCCGTCTTAAGATGTCAGTAACTTCATTAAAAAAAAAAAAAAGCCTCAAACTCGCTCACTTATTCAAGTACTACTGTAGAGTGACACTGCCATGGCTAATTTTAGTTATGGCCCCAAGTGAGCGCCATATAGCCAGTCTGACCAATTTTAGCTCTCAGATGTCTTAGACACTCTGGGCCCTGATAAACATATCGAAGTATAAGCTGTCTTGTACGTTTACAAGTCTCTGACGACTTAGAAAGAACTGATAAATTTCATGATATAACTCCTCAACTTTAATGCACACAACCTACGACAATGACTGAAACCTTTTGCCAATTGACATGGTGGAAACATAATCAGTTCCATTACGTGGATTCCATTCTGATGACACGGCTGTCAAGTTCCATTCAGATTCTTATCAACGTGATGTGAACCACTTCCATGAAGCGCAATTGTTAAGGAACGAGGATAAAACATTGAAAGTGATCAGTGAGGATAAATCATTGCCGTATGGTGATATACATGTTTAATGAGCCGCGGAGAATAGAAAGCGGTAACCAGACGCCACACTTGCCTCTATAGAGCGATAAGGCGGCCTGGCACGGAGGATCCTGAACAATGAACGAGCATGCATACCCAGATGGTTACCCCTTTGCATGAAATCTTATAGGTGCCTTGAGAATTAGGTGTGTTAGAAAACATCTGAGCTCAATGAACTCTGCCTTTGCCACTCACATTGGCCTTGGTAATTTAATTATTAACTACGGTTTGTCAACAATTTGACGGATTGAAGTCGGGTGTGGAATTTGTAGCTTTCTCACTCTCGTTCTCAAATACACAGAGAATTTAACTGCTTTGTGTTCGACACACATCACAGACCCCTCTACCATCAGTTTATATATCATTCATCGATTAAGGCAAGGGGGAAGGAAAGGAGAGAGGAGGAGAAGAGGGAGAGGGAAAAGGAGAGGGGAAGGAAGCAGGGAGGAGGAAAAGGGAAGGAGAGATTGTGAGGCGAGCGAACGCATGATTTTTCCTCATAAAAGGCATATTGCAGCAACGATCAGCACGAGTAACTTCAGTAATACTTACCTGGATTTTAAAAAAAACCCAAAAACTGCGACTGATGTCAACATAATAACACTATAGTGAGTGGCAAAGCATTGGAAATATCATCGCTACAAGTTGTAAAGCTCATGGTGCCGTCCAAATGTTCTTTTGGACTTTTTGTCAACTTGTGCGCGTAAAGTTTACTTAAGGAATACAATGTATAAATTCTTCTACAGCGAGGTATACTACATATACCACACTATGCCTACAGCACAGTTTATTGGTAAAAGTGTATAATAAGGGAATAGAACATAATACTGGATACAATAAGCACAATGGAGGGAATGGGATCAGCTCAGTGCTGAACCTAATCATGGGGGGTAGCGACAAGGCAAGTCGCTTTTCAAGTGCGATTTATATACAGTTTGCGTAAAATACAGTATAGTATTCCTGGATACTTCAAAGATCAACGGGACAACAAAGGGTACACCTGGAGGAAAATCGCTCGCTACCGATCACCGGAAAATAAATCTGCATCTTTACAACGTAGTTGTTACTGGAAACTTCAGTAGCTCTACTAAATTATAGGCATGCTCATCTTAAAGGCTGCCACAGAGTAAGTCTAAAGAAACCCGTTCTCCTGTTCTACCCACAACTTGCCCTGCGCCATTCATCGACGAGTACAAACTATTGTTTCCTCTACCAGAGGACAAAGACCTCGCGGCCAGGAGAATAATCCCCGTAATCGACGCATTGTAAATCAATGTTCGATCATCGCTGAATCAACAACGACGGCCATCTCGGCTGTGCTTCTATTGTGCTTTCTATGGAGTCGCCATCTCAGTGATACAATGACAATGTACCCAACATTTATTGCACATGGCCTGAACTGCTGTTTAATATGATACAACCATCTTGCCGTTTAAAGGGCAAATGAATGGTGATCCACTGAAGAAGCTAACGGCAATTAGTTTCAGCATGCATTTAAACCAGGGAAAATATTTGATCAGGGAAGCTTTTTCAAATGATTAACGTATTAGTCTTGGTCTGTTGCCAACGACTCAGACTCAGACAGACGGTGCATGTGACTGAATATTTCTGAGGTTGGGCAACAATACAATGTGAGTGGCACATAGCCTGCCTTATAGCAGCTCTTAGAAAAAGAAGACAAAATCACCACAGTTACCCAGTGATAACACCATCCGTTTGTTTTAATAAGTAAAATAATTACATACATTTTGTGGAAATGCTCTTTTTTTCTCCACTTCCTCAACAGTTAGACAAAGGAGAGAAATTCCATCACAGTAGTTATAATGACAAATCATGTTTTATGAACATTTCCCCCCTACCTACCTAAGACTGAGGCAAAAAGAAAAACACAGAAAGGAGTGAGAGAGCATGTGAGAGTGAGAACATAAACAGCAGCCATCTCTTCTCTCTTGTCTGGTTTGCATTCTTTCATTATTGTTGTCTAGCCCACCTTGAATTTTTATAGGCAGGTTTTTTTCTCCATGAAATTCAATATTAAAATGCCAGCTCATATTCTCTTTTAAAACCCAAACTTTATGAACGCTGAGTCTCTTGCTGTGTGGTTTTTCCTTAAAGATGAGTAAGTTCCACTACAAACTACAAGAATACACCATCTGCCTGTGGGATACCAGCTTTTTGGTATCAGATTTAGAACACCATAAAGTGACTGTAAATGTTATTTTTGCCTCAGGCAGAGTTTAACAGAAAGTCAAGTTGACTTAATACAAGGCTTTTACACATATTTCACTTCTGTACATAACCTTCAGTATTTTCTTCAAACCATGCGGTTCATCTCTTGAATTTTGTAATCTCCTTAAAAGTATACAGAACCTGCACCAAAATGCCCTTTTTTCCTGCACTTGCCAGTTTGCACAACTTAAGAAAAACCTAAAATCCCTCTAAAATTTTACAAGTTTCCTCTGAAAGCTACAACAAGGGGGAATGTCTCCTCCAACTCATATGACCTGTAGAAAACACTGACCTTAACATATAAACATAACATATATAAGCATAATCTCTGCATGACTGCTTGGTTCCTCATGCTCTTGCAGCACTGCCATTTAACTGATTCAAGTATGTACTACTGACAATGGATAAATATGAAAGTGGAAAGAGAAAAAGGGATGAAAAAAAGGAGTTTTCTAACATAAAGTCTTTGGTGATGGAATCTAAAATTGTAATAATGGCATTACAAAAAACCCCAAAACAATGAAAACAGCAATTCTGCTGCTATCCTGAGGCAAAGCAACATTCAATGACTCCATGGAACTTCCGCAATCAATTTTCAATTTCAAGTAAAATAAAATCACATAATTAAATCTGACAGTCTAATGTATTTGCATTTTCCAAAGACAATGTGCTATGTTCAAAGTCACATTTAAATTTTCTATTCTGTTTTGGCTACTTTATAAGAGTTGCCTATTTTTCTTCAAACAGCTTACTACACTAAAACATCATTCTATCTTTGGACAACAAATACTGTTGAAAATTGTTTGCCTAATATTGATACAGTGAAGCAGACACAGCGGTGGTGTTTGTCCTCTTTAGAACAAATTCACAAAAAAAAAACAATTATAAAGTAAAGGGAACACCACAGAAGGTAATAAGGAAGCAAAAAGAAAGTAAAGCCAACCTTTTTCTTGGTGGTCAGATTCTCTGCTCGGCTGAAAAGTTCCTCACAAAAGCGCGGAATAATCCCAGATTCATTGGCATGCCCCATGATACTGAAATAGAAGGATGCAGTTATAGCAGTACACTGTAGATGGAAACACTGATATAAGGAATGTATGAGACTTAATACTAACAGACATCTTCACCCTGCATTTTAAAATTTTCGCAAGGCTCTTCATATGGATGGTGTATGGGTGTTATCAATAGTTATGCCAACTGCTAAAGGCAATAGGAACAGAGAGAAATTTCAATTTCATCATTCACAGATTCTGTGTCACAAAGATTAACCTAACAACTTCATTTTGTGTTTTGAGGAATGACAAGAGAAACTGTCTTTAAATAGAAATATTATATCTATGCAAAGAAAGGCATCAGATATTTTGCTCCCAAAGATCATCCCATCTCTTCAAATTTGATCTCAAGATAAAACTTTACTAACATTATGAATACACGGTAAAGACAGTAATGCCTCTGTCTGAGCAGTCAATGTTTACCTTTGTAGCATTAATATTTACTCACCAGTAGCTCTTGCCACTCCCTGTTTGCCCATAAGCAAAGAGGCAAGTATTGTAGCCTTCAAATGCCTTGCCCAGCAATGGCTGGGCCAGTCTGACATAGACAGTCTCCTGATCACAAAACTCGCCACTGCTTTTGTCATGTGACCAGAAAGAAAAGTCATAGGCAAATCGATGGATGTTGCCATTGTCAGATGTCACAGTGGTCTCATTGCCAGTCATGGAAACAGCACAACGGGTATTTGAATCAGCCAGCTCCCTGGTGAAATAATTCAGAAAAAATTTTTTACTTATGTTACATATGGAAATGGAGGACTGTTAGATTAGATGGATAACAGAATAAAAGAAATGATCCCAGTGTTTGCCTGAATTGTTGAATGCTCTTTAGAACCATAACCTTTTAACAGTTCTCAATGAAGGAATCTATTCAGAACTCATTATAGGGACAGGGATAATTATCTGCTACCCAGCCTAATAAATCCATTTTATTCTGTTTATAAAATTAAAACGCATAAAAGTTTCCTTTTGCCCAACAGACTCCAAAAGAACACGGGAAAGTGAAAGATTTAACCCTGTGCATGCCATCATTACTCGATTTGTGTCACGTCAAAAAGCAAAACAGGCTAGCAGACGACTGGTGCAGATGCATGTGCAACCTGTCTTGATCACTCATCTGCTTGTCTCTCTCACTTTTTGATGGCATGCAACATCAGTAAGGGCAGCATGCCCAGGCGAAAACTCTGACATTTCTGTGGTGTTTTTCTCAGAGGCTGTCAGACAAAGTCACAAAAGGAAAACATGTGGTTTACGAAAAAATAATGTGGACTTATCAGACTGTGATGCTAATAGCTATCCTGGTCCCTTGCACACAAACATAAAATCATAAACAGCTCACGTAACTGCTGTGTGTGATTTGTGTTGTGTATCACTAATGCGTGCAACACCTCGCATGGACTCATCACTGCTTATCTCTGATGCTACAGCAAACAGGATGATCTGAAAAATAAGGCATGTAGTACCTTTGGCCAAAAGGACGCACTCTGACAGCCACCATGATGCTACAGCTGTCCTCCCCATCATCCGTCATATCCACTGACTCATCCTGTATCATAGGCAGCATGCGTCTTGGGGTACCAAAGTTTACATCTCGATAACAATCAGGGGTTGCAAACATCTTGCTTTCCAGTGTATGCCTGCGAGCCTGTCTGCCTTCTGGTGTGCGGAAAGGGCTCTGGGCAACTGTTTCAATGCGCTCCATGGTAGTCCTGCGATCTTCTGATACCTTAGAGACAGGTTTTGGAAAATCCGCCTCTGCACCTTGATCTTTGTCCTTCACTTGAATTTGTTTGCTCTGAGAACTTTCTGAACCATCACTGACAGACTTTGAATCAAAGGACATTTCAGTCTGTTGATGAACTTTCTTGCTGGATGCTGGGCCCCCCTTCTCAGTCTTTAGTGGCTTTGTTGACAGAGTGACAGAAGAAGATTTTGCTTTTGAAGGGCTGATACTGGATGAATTGTTATTTGCAGACAAGTTCTGGACTGATGCTTGGTCTGCAGCAGCCCCACCATCATCACTTGGACGGTTAGGTTTGAGTGTACTGCCAGCTCTATTTTCCTTTCCACTTAAAGAAGATGATGAGGATCCCCCAGTGATCTTTGAGGCACTGAGATTCCCATTTTGTGATGGCCTCTTTGAGGACACACCACTTGCTGTTACGGGGGTATCAAAATGAAGAAGGGCATCTTGCTTTATCTTGCCCACTCGTTGGGTACCCCCAATTGATGTCTCAATAATTTCATCATTGAACGTGACTGACTTCAACCGAGGACTGTCAAGTGGCACTGAAGGCAGAACACGCTTTCCCTTGATAACTTTTCTTGGTGAAATATTTGCCATTATTTATCTGCAAGTAAAGTTTACAAAACAAAAAATATAGCGAAAAAACTGCATCCCATACAATATCACACATAAACTTAACAAAGCAAAAAAAATCAATCACATGTCCTAATGACTCCTAATCATTTCAAAATTATTTGCTTGCAAGCTAGGCAGAAGCACATTGATTACAAACTAGACTATAGATTATATATTTTATAATCTCTGTGTGGCAATGCACTTAGTCAACATAGTGACAAAGGTTCTATTAAAAGTTTGACCATGTCCCTGCCCCATACAAATAAACACAATAAATGATTTAGAAAAGAGGAGCTTAGTTTTTTTATGTGGGGGATACACTGTTTAGCTGGTTCCCATTTCTAACATGAAAAAGGAGGTACAACACAACTTTTCTGTCTTCTATCCACTGCTTCTCCCCCCTCCCCAAAAAATCATTTGTTGACAGTAACATATGGTTAACCCATTCATGTTGCTAAACCCACAATAAGTGGCCCATCTCTTGCACACGCAACTCCTTCAATTCATCTGACTTGGAGAAAACACTGATTAATATTATAATTGTTATCACAGCATCTACACAATAAAAGGCTAGTGAAAAGAGTGTGGATTATAAGTATATATATCAGACAACAGTTGTGCACTGTATTCTCCATTAGAGTGCTGGCTTTGTTGATTAACATTATAGGCTTTCTCTAGTAACAATAACAACTGCACCGATTTTTAGTCGAAATATCGATAGTCCATGACCTGTCTATGACTAAATGAACTGTATCATCGTTGCGGTGCTGTCCTTCGACACAGCCGATTAATATTCATGAATTTATGGCTGCATAAAGCCACAATTGTCTGACAGATCTAGCAGAGGTCATGAGCAACAACTGACAGTGACAATATAATTTAAATAAATAATAAAATGTTTTTCAAGTTTTAAATTTTAAAAGAATGAATTGATTTCCAGATTGGTTATTTTGGACAGAATCGCCCACGTCTATAGTGTATTGCATTGGGTCTCCACTAGCCAGCAAGGATTTGCCTGCATCTAATCTAAATCCACTCCTAACATGAAAATATTCCAGCGCTGAAACAGGCAATAATCCGAAAGAATCATCTTTCCGAAAACACCATCACCTCATTCACACAACGCTGAACTTTACATGTGTTCAGGATTTGAGATAATGTCAAGAGATAACCATTACTCTCATGCTTGTCCTGAACTTACCGCACTAGATACAAACTGTTCGAAACACATGAACATGCAATCGACGACCATTCAAGTTCCAACAGCCCAGTTCAACGGAGCGTTCATAATCCTACTGTTTGGACGAGACCGCTAGTCGGCTGGTGGCCATTCGAAGAACTTCGCCCTTAAATTTCATTGGTTCTCTGGCACTCTATTTTTAGCATCTGCTAATTTGAAACTTTTACGAAACGCACTGCTCTCAGTGATTCAGTGATAAGAAAAGTCAGATATAGTATGTAACTAACTGTGGAATATTAACGCATCATCTTGCTTATATACTTATACACAATGTTCGTCACTATCACATTTCAAGATGTTTCATTAGACTTTTAACGTTAGACGAAATCGAAAGCCTATTTGAAAAAGGGACACTATCCCCAGTCATAAATAATACTTTTATTTCCAGAGTTATCTCCATCTCTTTCTGTGGTATGGATCAATAACATAACCTTTCACCTCTAGAGTTTACATATGTATCGTGACATTTCATTGGCTGAATCTAATTCGTTGACACACGACACACTGCGACGTTGCCTTGTCTTACTATCAGCCTTGTGTCCAGGCTAAGGGCTTCTTACTACACATGTGGAGCCGTCTGCTGAAGAGAAAAACGGAAGTCACCGACATCTCATTCCGCTTGGTGGTGTGTTCGGCCTTCTGGTACAGACAGTTCGCCTGTCCAGCAAACAAATGTCTGGTCTCAAATTGGGTATCCTAAGACTTGGGAGAGTGGCTGGAAAGGTTTGTACGACCCAGGAATATTTGATCTCATAGAGTTTGCCCTGCGAATCAGCCTAATAATGCCGGACGTTACGGAGTCAGTGACCGGATGGGTCACTCACACTGACTGACTCACTCTTCTTTCTCTTAAAACTACTGACCGTTCAGGTCTCGATATAATGACCATGTGTTTTATTTGGAGACTTTGGCAGGAGACACCAGTCACAGTGAACAAAGATATAGATCTAGACTATAGTGCTGAACACCGACGACACTCAACAGAGCTTTGGAGTTGTATTTCCATTGTCCGTCTAGTCTAGTCAGAGTGGGTAGAGATGTGGTCTGTGGCCCACCGTAGGGCTTTCTCTAACTACAACAGCACCGATTTAGACAAGTCGAAATTTCGATCTAGACTAGTCTAGGTCTAGTCCATGACCTGTCTATGACTAAATAAACTGTATCATTATCATTGCAGTACTGTCCTTCAAGATAGCCGTCTGTAGATTTAGACAGATAATTTGATAATAGACATAGGTCTAGGTCTATGCATATATATATGGCATATGGCTCTTTCTCAGGACAGCACCACTCTGTTGTTAATGACCCAGTTCATTTAGTCTTAGACTAGTTGTGGAATCTCAATCAGTGCTGTCATGAGAGAAGGTCAACATAGTGAAGGGTTCTAGTATAGATAATGTTATATGAATTGAGAGGTTAAATATTAAATAAAAGTATTTAAAGAGTCTAGTCAATAGTCATGGTATTTCTCGAGATTTTAGCAAAATTTAGCAGATGTTATGTCTCTCACCACATATTTTGTTTCCGTCAGTTGTTTTGTTGATTTGGATCTAGCGTGACTCATGGAACATTCTGAACGATAAAGTATGATGGTACAGAACTTATTCCTTGGCCGTGTAGACTAGTTGCAACCAAATGTTGATCAACTTAGACCCCACCAAAAACAGAGTTGAGTGTCCAAACTGCAAAATTTATGAACACTGCTAATCACCTAGGCATCTCTCCAATCAACAGCCATGGTAGCTTTCCTAGATGTTAGACCACTTCTGTGGACCTTTTCCAATTATGCCTTTAATATATATATGCATTTTAACCCTTGTGATGCAGTGATTGAAGTAATCTACCGTCCGTTTGGAATGCTTGGATGGGGCAATAGAATATATATGCATCTCCTTGCCAAGTGCTGGGCATTATCTGTAACAATGGTCATGCAGCCAACACGAGATTGGACATGAAAAACTTGGTGCTAGGGGAGTTAAGGAAGACACTATTAATGTTAGTGGTACTAATAACCCTCCTAAAGACCAGTCTATGTAAGATTCCTATTTGATTTTCATACTTTGTGGCAGATCAAAGGTTTAAATTATATATATACTGTCTGTCAATGAAAACGCATCAGTCATTCCATCAGGGATTGCACACACCACAGAACAGAAACTATATAAAATATTCTTAGTTTTGCATTTCATTTTGAGACGTTTATCATTAACATTTTGAAAACTGGAGAAGCCTGTGACATTTCAGACTGAGTCATCGAACTTGGGAGTCAAAACTGAAATTCACAAGATAAGGTCAAGAAATGAAAAGTCATTAATATCGGGTGTGGCCACCACGAGAAACAATGCAAGCTTGACATCTTGATCTCATACTGTTGCACAGTGTCTGGAAATATTGTTGTGGAATAGCATTCCACTCTTCTATCAGAGCACGTTCCAGATCTGCCAGGTTGTTGATGATGCGTCTGTGACGCCGCCTGTTCAGTTCATCCCAAACATGTTGATGGGGTTCATATCAGGGGAGCTGGAGGGCCAGTTCATGGTTTGAAAAGGCTGCTGAGCAAGGAACTGTCTTGTGATGTTGGCCGTGTGTGGTTTGGCGTTGTCCTGCTGGAATTCCATGAGATCTTGATAATTCTGGAATATCAGAACCACAATTGGTCTCAATACCTGATTTATGTAAACTTGCGCTGTTACATTGGCCCTGAACACGTTAAGGGGAGACCTATGGCGGTATGAGAAGCCGCCCCAGACGTAAACACTTCCTCCCCCAAATCTGTCGTGCTGCACAATACAAACTTCGGCACACCGCTCTCCAGGATGGCGCCAGACATGTCGTCTTCTGTCCGCAAAGTACAGATTAAAGCAACTTTCGTCCGAAAACAGCGTTGACTGCCACTCAGCTCTTCTTTGTTGAACATCCACCTGAGCCCATGCCAGCCCATTCCTTATCTGCTGCCTGGTAATGATGTGGCCTATGACAGGACGCCTGTTGAATATGCTGGCTGCGCGCAATCTGCGCTGGACAGTTGAAGTGCTGGTCCTGTTCCCACGGATACCAGTAGTCTGTGCTGCTGTCGCCGCTGCCGTCTGGAACAGATTTCTCAAGTGGGTGAGCCGAGTTTCACGGTCTTGGGCACGTGTTGTAACTCGCTGTCGGCCAGGTCAGGGCCGATCACTAGTGTTTCCTGTGGTCCGGTATCGTTCATTCAGTGTGACAACGGTCGACTGGTGGCAGTTCAGGCGCTGTGCAATGTCTCTGGTCGACATCCACCTTCAGTCATTCCAATTGCCTGCCACCGCTCGTATAACGATAATCGGGGCATGGAGAAACTGTTGCTAAAAATACAGGTGTGGAAAACTTACACTGTTTTTTTCATTCACAACAGGTCTGTGCATGAATGAGCAAAATTTTAAACCTCTCAGCCTTATTATAAGGCTGGAAATTAGTAAAATGCTCTTTGCACGTGCCACACGCTAAATGAGAAGACAAAGAGTTCAATGACAAAAATAACTGTGTAAAGCAAACAATAACAATCATGCAAACATCAGTGAGTGCAAATCACGGATCTGCAAACACATTTTATGCTAAAAAACTATATGCATAGACTGATCTGTTTTCATTGACAGGCAGTATATGTTCGATGTTTAAGAAAAACTGCAACACATTCTCTCATTTTTGAGTTCATGAGGTATATTATTCGTGCTAAAATTTTTAAATAGAGATCTGCCATTGGAGTAACCAGTTTCCAGCAGCAGACATAAGGTGCCAATTTTGGGAGCGGAAGTGGTTGCAATTTCTCTCTATCTTGCAGTCCTTAAATTTACTCTGGCATCTCTTTTATGTACTGAAGGGGCGAAGGACAGATGTATTAAAATTACCATTTCATTTAACTTGATTGAGCTTGGAAAATTTTCGTTGAAAATACTGAATTGTGAGTCCATTGCGATTTAGCGTCATGGTTCTGATGGGCCTAGATCCATATGCAACAGAATAGTCCATAGTTGAGCCTTGGCCTTATAAAATATGACGATCCCATATAATGGAAGAAAACAGAAATTTTGAAGTGATGAACTTTTAGACCTAAGAATTTCAGCTGTATGAAATGGAATTTGAAACAAATGGACATTTTTCTTACAGGATTTAGATGTTATTTAAGTTGGGATGAGCATTTTATTTTAGATTTATTCATATTTTCACAAATAAATATTTTCCAACGAATTGTTAGAGTAGGGTCAAGATTAGACTGATTAGTCTAGTCAGTGATGTGAGAAAGGTTCATGATGGTGATAGATTTAGTGTAGATATGTTGAGAGTAGAGAAAGATGTCACTACTTGGAAATAGGATACGTTGTATTTTGTAAAGATGATATTGCTAACCTAGACTTCTCTTGAAGTTAAGTAATTCTAGATCTGTAATAACTTGGAAATGAGATGCATCACATGAATTCCCCTAGTAGTGATGCCTAGAGGTTTAGATCAAGATCTAGGTAGCCTAAGCAGCAAAAGATAAATGTGCAGAGTAACATGCGTTGTGAAATAGAAAAAAAAAAAAAAATGTTAGAAGTACACAGTGACTCAAAGTCAGTTTCAACCATTGGTGTTTCTTTAGATGAAGGGTTTCTTCTTTGGTATGACCCGCAAATAACGCAAATAACGTGTGTGTGAAAAAACAAAAACAACAACAACAAAAGAGTCCATCTATATTAATAAAACGCTTCAGCCAAATTTGTGTCACAGATTTCTTGAGAACTACGTAATGTAAAAACATGCGGTTTTCATCTAAATTCGTAGAAGAATACACAAAAGGAAACTATACACATCAGTCCTCTTTATTTCTTTTACCCTTTAAAAAAAAAAAGAATGTATATAGCAACGAAATACAATCTCACATAGATCTTTTCAATCCGCCCGATTCGCCAATCGTCCAACTTTTTCACGGAGTTTAATGCATTCGTGTATGATGCGTTCTGGTGCGCTAGGTATTACCTGCTGGTGTGTTCCCTGCCTGCCCATTTGTAAAATGGGGTGTTAGTCTTGTTATATTACATTAGGTCATAGCTGGTACAGGTAATATTTACCAATAGCATTTCCATCCCAGGAGGCTGCCATTTTTATTTGATCTCACTGATATATCATGCAATGACTCTTCTCAGGAGTTTCTTAATGGATTTCAAGAGATTGACCAATTGATTTCATTACTACTCTTTTTAATGAATATCTCTGTTGTTCAAGCATTTGATGATCTGTCGCAGGTTTCCCAATTTGCAACTGGAAATTTTATGCATCTTGAGGCTAGTTAATTTATTCTCAGTTGTAGGGCAGCTTTGTAGAATACTCTCAGTTGTAGCAGCAGCTTTGTTGAGACCTTTTGTTAAATGCCGTCATTGAAAATTATTTTTTTAAATTATTGTTCGTCAGTTTCCCCAGACATAGTTCCAAACTGATGTATTGGTAGGCCTTTCTCTTTTTTTCTCCCCACAGTCTTTGTCCTGTCCCCTCTCTTTGTTTTGAGGCAGGGTTAGTGAGGCTGCTCACTCAAGCATGAAACAGTAGGGTGTAAAGTAGTTTCTTTCATAGGAAACCAACCGTTACATCGGTCCATTATAGGTGGCACACCCACACAGGCCCACATGGTGCAAGATGGCAAATGATTGCCTGGTTGGCAACTATTATTGCTTCACTGACTCTGTTCTTTGCCATCTGGGAATGGGGCTAGCACTCAAGCTAACAATAAATAGAGCCAACAAGTTAAATCTTTGCTGTTTGGAGTCATTTGTAGTTGTCAACTTTCCAGTTATGCTTCCCTCATTCACCATCTGCCTTTTCTGCACTTTATAGAACAGCATGAAGCAATGAGTGGAATTTGAAAGTCTACTGTATTCATCCTCGAAAATGAATATATCATAAGATTGGGGCTCTGAGTAGGGGGGATGTGAGGTGGGAGATTAGGGGCTCAGGGAAAAGAGGGTAAATGAAGTGGTAGGTAATATTTATGTCATATCCTAGTAATACTCAACAGTGAGAAAGTATAGTAGAATGTAGTGTACCTGAATTTCAATACATGTACATGCCTAATGATCACTTGAATACCAAAAGGGAAGTGGGTAATATAAGTATAACATGTACAATATTCATTGAAGCCAATTGTATGGTTAGGCACAAGCAGGTACCTGTGCTAACCTGTCATTGTTTACCAGACTAGCCCCCTTTATTATCTGTGACAACATTCCAGCAGTGATTTAGTGATAGAGCTGTTGTGTTATCCATTAGCATAAGTCACAGGTTTACAATGGGCTTAACAGTGTGTCCTATTTTGTCCTCATCTTTGTTTGCCCAGGTCCTTGAGAGGTTCAGGTCATTGCCTCTTTTACCAGAATATGTGGGGCAGTGGGGATTAAGGACAAGGCTTTACCCTAAGAGGACAAAGCTGTGAATGAATGGGATAATTTTACATCAGAGGGCATGTCTCTTACAACTGGCAAGGCATGTACTTAAAGAGATCAGCACTAATGGGTACAACTACCTTACTTTCCCTGGGCCTTCCAGATGATTCAGCTCCTTGAAATCAGGTTGACTTGGATGAAAAAGGGCACCTATAAAAGCTGACTGCAGAATATTTAATAGCATAACAGACAAAGTGAATCTAGTGTTCGCATAGATCGGTTTTTTTTTGCCACCTTGGCTTATACTTGTAGATAAATTTTTATGCTTCACAAGGTTTGGAGGCATATTTTTGCATGAAACATACAAGATTGGACCTGTTCTTAAATATTGCCATTGCCCCTCTCCCACCCATGTGACATAGAATGTTTTTCATACACCTTGGTATGAGTTTTGATATTTTTACAACCAACTAAACTAAGGTGCTGGACAGCAAATCCCAAATAGATAAATTTTCATAAATGGTCGCTGTTAATTTTGAAAAATAAATGTTTGCATATGCTGTAGATTAAGTGGTGTGAATACAAATAAAGTCAGTTGTTTTAGTGTTTGAAAATGTTTGACAGGCCTACTTGTCCTTAGCCAAACTCGGTCATTGACAAGAATGACAGTCTGAAGAGTAGACCCAGTTGTTGTGCCAACTGGGAAGGGGAGGAGAGAGGTGTTTGGTCAAAACAGACTGCATACCTCTCGGTTTATCATCGACTGGTCACTGCCAAGACTTGTTTTTAACTATTTTCTCCTTTCCTTCTAGTCCAAGTATGCCCTGATTGATGAGAGAGACATAAGCATTGTTCAGCAGTATGCCATTGAGGTAAATGTTGTGTCATAGTACTCTGTTGTTTTTTTCACTATCATAATAATTTCACTATTTGAGAGGATGATTCTGAAAGTTTCAAAGTTAACTAAACGTCAGAACTTGAAAGACCTAAGGTCGAATTTCGTCCCAGTCTTACATATGCACATGGAATACAGATTATCTTATCTTTCTAATGAATGCCACCTCTGCATTATGTATGACGAGGGATTTATTGTGGAATTTTATTTAGTTAAGTGCATAGCACTATGCCTCCATCATACACAAGTGTCTGGCCAGAGCAGTTTGATTGCACCATGTTATTACCTTGCTAAGCAAGTTGTTGGCAAACTATTTTAAGACTAGGTGGATGAATTTGTCACTGTCACACATTTCATTTGGTTGGGTTGAGTGTGACAGGATAATTTGACAGTAATATTAGCTGTAGATATTGGTTGGAATGCACATATCTGTTAGCAGACTGGAGAGAGAAGGTTAACAATTGAGATATGACCATTGCACTTTGCTTCTAAGTCTCTCATCATGATCTTTGTTCGTTGCTCCAATATTCCCACAGCCAAGAGTAGAAGTTGACAAGAATGGAAATGGAGCTCGTATTTATGCCATTGCCCATGATATTGGCAGAGGCCGTAACAATGGGAAGTACTTGCATGAGCTTCTTTGGTAAGTTAAGTGGACTGGCTGTTTGATGTTTATTTCTGACTTTTCAGTAGATTAAATGCATGTTAGCTGTCGTGTAAGTGATAAAGGTCTTTCCTGTATCAGCACCAGCGTTGCTATTTTTAATCGCTGTTTGTTTGCTGAAATTAGAATTGTATTTATACCTACATCAATGAATTTGAAGTATATGTAAAGCTGCTTGCTGAGAAACATGTATGAGTCACTGAGACAAGAGTGCATACCATAGTTCAGGTTGTTTTTAATATTTTCAAAAGTTTATGCTGTTGCAGGGCAAATTTTGTAGGCAATATATCAGGATAGTAAACCCCCCCCCCCCCCC
>JAWQUT010000207.1:210403-240162 GCA_033807755.1 Ellobium chinense
TAGCGGTGCCTCCCATGAGGAGCATGTGAACTCTGTCATTTTCAAGCACTAAAATGAAACTTTGAAATCTTTACCATTAGGGAGAGACATAAAGGTGGTATTGCCCCAGGCTGGCGTGTTGTCCACAAAAACCATGTCACAGTTGACAACCGCTTGGATAACTTGGAGCTAGTCAAAGAAAATGGCTTGGATATATTACCACGGCAACAGGATGAGGGATCAGGAGGTCACACAAAAAACAGGGAGAACAGCCTATACTGGATCACTGTTACTCAGCTGTTGGGAGATCCCCTGGAAATGGTGAGTCATTGCAGCGAACTTTTATATTATCATTGCACTAGCCATGGTGATATCATACACTTGAACATCTTTAACAGAATACTGCTTTTTTTGAAGGTGTATTTATTGATTTACTTTTGGGTTTAGATGATATTTTCTGCAGTATTTTGTATTATGGTCATTGTAATTTATGAGTGGCAGTTCACTGCTCTGACATAATATGAGGTATCTTGACTATACTCCTACTATTATAGTGGGCTGGCTCTGAACTTGAATGAATTCTGAACTTAGCAGAGGATGTAGCTCATAGCAGTGAACTTTTCCTTAATTTATCGTCATAAACATTTCAACAATTATTTTGCAGAACTACCCCCATTTCAACAAGTGGTATGATTTTAATGGTGATGTGGTTGACCCTGCAGGTGAGACTTACTTTTGACAATGAAATAACTGCTATTGGGAGTTTTTATGGCATGTATCACACTTTTTGGAATACTGAGCTGTTGACTGAAAGATAGATAGGGCATAGTATGGTTAAGATTGAATTACAGTTTAGCCTTGTAAGACCATGTTAAAGAATGAAACAAAAAATGATTCCTGAATTCATTAGTTCTAGTAATCTGTCAGTGATACAAAATGCAGGTATAGCAGAATGCTGAAAATTTATGGAAGACTGATATTCAAGTCAGAAGTAGCATTAATAGATGAACAAACAGGAACAAAAGTGACATAACAGGGGGGAGAATAGAAATTTCTTAAACAATTGTGAGATTTGAGTGTGATTTGTAATTGCCAATAGCACTGAATGAAAAACAGCATGGACTTGCAGATGTAAATGATGACATTAGTGTTAGGAATTATGTGTTTTAATAGTGTTTAATCTATAAGAGCATGATCACCGTTCATACATCTTTGTCCTGTTCTTTTCTCCAGGAGAAAGTTACATCTACTATGAGTGTCATTATCCACCCTGTACACGCATGGAGAAAGAGATACGAGAGTTCAGTATATGTGGCAGGTGTCAGGAAGTGAGGTGAGATACCCTGATATTTATGATGTTGCAGGGTTATAAAAGGATGGTTATAAAGGAGCTTTTATGATACACACTTTCAGTTATGATTATGTTCAGTCACTTAATCTTGTATTGAAACATGCATTATGTAGTTGGGACTTTCTTTCGTGATAATCAAACCAGTTCTGTCCAAACTATGCCAGACAGAGGTTGGAGTTCTGGCCAAATAGAGCACAGCTGAATATAACAAACTATGGGACTTGTGACAACCTCCTGTACACTATCCTATACATGAGCCAGTCAGGATGAGTATTTTACATGGTCAAATTTATCAGATGTCATAGACGCAGAAGATTAAAACCAAGCAGAGACAACAAAAATAATCTTTGGCATTTTTTAATGATTGCAACAGGAAAGAAAAGTTGGATGTTTAAGGGCTGTGGGATGTTGTTGGGTGTTCAGGGAATGGGTTGCATAGTTCCAACAAAAGTGCATACAGCGTGAAGCAGACCAGAAGATTATCTCAGTTGCTGATGCTTTGTATCTTTGTCTGCATCTAAGAAATGTAGAACTGAACAGAAACATGGATCCTTCATTTCTTAGCTATTTGGAAGCACTATCTCCTCAATGCAATGCTTAGTATTTTTGAATCAGGAAGGGTAAATCATGCACATATTATGGGAACAGGGTCTTGGCTGTTATTGGGAGCTCTTGAAGGTTCTCCAGTGATAACATACATATGTGAGAAGTAAGCCAGAGGCAAGTCTCCATACAGACAAATGCTTTTTCCTCCTTAGGCAGCTTGCTTGAAGGAGACAAAGTGGAACTTATATTCAGATTTACTATCTTAATGTAACGTGAATAAACAATTTTATTGTATGTTAGCCAAAAACACTGGGTCAGATCTACTTTAAGATGCCATGAAGAGATATGCATTTGCTCAAAGTAGTGAATTTATTAAAACTTACTAACAAAATTCGCTATGATCTTCTCTTCAGGTACTGTGGTACATCTTGCCAAGAGAGGGATTGGCCTTCACACAAGAGATTTTGCCGAGAACGTAAAAGGCATGCAAGGGAAAGCACTCCTGATCGGTGATGGCATTATGCTACCTCAAACAAAATTTCGTCCAAACACCTTGGTCCAATTTCCTAGTCCCTACTTCATCATATTTATTATGGGGCATTGTCAAGAAAAGTGCCGATTCCAGTCCCTAGTTCAAGTTGTTCACATTTTGCTTTGTCATAATCTCATAATACTAATCTATGATTTGAGGCAAAGTGCCCTTCTTATGTGAAATTAAGTGATTCTCTGAATTTCAGGGACAGTATGTTGATTCACTTGAGACTATCTTGCAGCATCAAGTTTGATGGCCCTGTACATTTTGCAAATCATGGGAAGCAAGGGGAAACAATTACAGTTGCATATTTAAATATCTTCTCCAGCTCCATTGCAAGCCCTCCTCACTGAACCAGAAATTTTCATCAAACAGAGCAAAAAGAAGACTAGTTATCACAGTTTATTTAAGTTGTTTGTTTAGACTATAATTCAGATTTTGAACAAGCATTTCAACCTTCAAGTGAAATGAATTGTTTGGCTAATATCTACGAAAGATCTTGAACTTGTTAATCTTAACGTTTTTAAGAAAATGTTGACTGACATGAATATGTCACTTAATATTCTGTCCTAATTTTATAACCAGGAAGTTATCCGGTAATTTTTTTCTTTTTTAAAATTTAAAATGTAGACATCATGATAGTGATCTTTCTAAATATGATGATCAATTTATCAATCACTCTTTTGTATGTGTGTGCTGCAATAGTGAAAGTTAGTTGAAATATCCCAGTCTTTGAAGATGTGGCTCAAAAAATTGCTCAGTCTCAAATGAGTTGAATTGTGTTCACATTTTTTGAACATGCCCCTCATCATTCTCATATTCATTTCATTGTCTGGATGTTTGATGTTGTTAGGGTTATATATGGCTTGTGGAGTGCAGGTAAACTGAAGTGGAGTTTGTAACTTGCAAAGTGCAGTCATATTCCTTTGTCTTCATTCACTGAAACAGATCTCCACAAACTGTTTTTGAATCATGGCTGTTACGAATATTTAGATGCACAGGTGTGGTTGTGCTGGTGCTGAAGTAGATAGTAGAGTGAAACCTACCTGTCTTTAAATTTTTTCTTGCCTCTGTGGTAGATAATTACAAAGATGTTTTGAAGTTACGTTCTGGTGACATGAAATAGTGTCAGGACAGGATGTACTGAAGTCCATTCAAATCACAATATACTTGTTGTAAATTGTAAAATATAAGGAGAGCACAGGTTGATCCACTAAACTTGCAAAACATCTGGCAAGTTGTGTTGGCAGAATGGCAAAGAGATAGAATGCATGGATTTTGGTGTTAAAGGTCCTTCTAGCAATAGATCTCTCCTGTATTATTTTTCATGGTGTTTAAATCCTTTTATTTGACTGTAACAGGCTCTGACAGGCGATCCTAGTCTAAACCTTGATATACACGCATTTAGTGTACTGAAATGGATGTCCAAACTTAACACAATCAAATGTAGGTTTATATATTCTCTGAGGCCAGTGAGATTCAGTTAGATAATATATGAAGTACACATGACACCATGTATTACCATGTGAAACTCATCATGAAAGCCAGTTTGGCCTGCACCTGATTCTGATCTGAAGTTTTAGTTTTGACTGTTGGCTTGTGAAGCGCTGTGTCTGTGTAATTGTAGTTGTAATAATTTATTTTGAGACTTTCAAAATAAGAGCCTGAAAGTCGCCTCCATGCTGATGTCACATGAATAACATTGTTTTCCACTGCAAAGAGGTTTAGAGAAGAGTAAATAAGCATGCAGGATAAACTCACACAGGTTACCAAAATATGATTCAAAACTTCGAGTATTCAGGGACAAAATGGACTGTCAGTTTTTATTTACTGTTTTAGCAAGTGACAACAAGTTTAACAAACAAAAGAAATGGTTATTAGAATTTTCAGCTGTTATTATACACATTAGTTACATGTTTTCTGCAGTTGAAAGTCATTAGGAATCAACTTTTTTTTAGTTTTGTGGAACATAGTTCATGAAGAAAAATGCCTTTTAGAATCAGTGAGAAACAGTTTTTTTAAAGATGATGTGGTGTGTAATGTTTTAATGGTGTGTAATTGAGAAGTGAGAAATAGCTGTGATCTTTCTTTTCCTGTGTTGATCATTTTGTTAGTTTTAAGTCTTCATTGTCAACAGAACTGAGTTTTAAAAATCTGTTATGTGTTATCAGTCAGCTGTCCTGTCAGTGATGTATCTACAGTGCTATAGATACAGAATGAGATGATGATTATAACCTTCAGAAGCAGGTGTAGAACAATTACTTCTGGAAGAAACTGGTGATGTAGACAGAAAGTTGTAAGCTGTGAAAATGAATGTATTTTTTTTCCAACTCGGAATTTGAAATTAAGATAGGACTGTATCCATTTCATTTATCATAAATTCATCCACATTGTCTGTATATGCGATAAATTTCTTTGAAAGATAAAACTCCATACACTCAAACATGTTTATTACAAAAAGAGCATCGTTGCAACTCATGTTAAAAATCAGGATATTTTGAAAGATTAATTTTTAAAACTCAGCACTTCTGCAAAGTTATTCTGAGTCCCCAATTACCCCACTTTTTAAAAAAAAAAATTTTGAGATTAAACCACAGTCTATCATTTGTAAATGAGCTCCCACAGCTTCTATTAATGACTTGCCATAAGACTAAACATAATCTGTTAAGTAACAGAAGTGCGTCATAATATATCCTTCACAACATCAGATATTCTTGGTTGCCATGCTAGGAGACAATATTTTGTAAGACTGTGACATGTGAATTACATCCCTTGCCACTTATTCTTATCAAGGATAATGTGAAATATCCTTAATACAACACACTTTATTTGGTGCTGTGAGTTTTGTAATAGATGTGTTGAGTGTGTGTCTTAATGAATATGAGAAACTTCTTTTTCTTCGCTCTGATCATTCATGTCTGTCATTAAATCTTGGAATCAGATTGCTTGAAAATGAAAACATTCCATTTTGTCAGTTTTTCATCACCTGAGGCAACTCATTAGTCTTGACTTTGAGTGGCACAGTTTTGTATTACCATAGATTCCTAGTATGTGTATTAGAATTTGTATAGCATTTCGTTTGGCACAGTGTTGCATCCATCAGACATATATTTTATGGTTGGTTCAGTGTGTTATCCAACAGACATGCATTTTTAATGGTTGGTGCTAACATTTTAAACGCGTAGAGGAAGTTCAGAGGTTGTTTTGGTATTTTTGTAGAGATGATGGTACATTTGATCCTCAGCAGCCTACTTGCATATTAAAGAGCATGTTGTAAGGCTGTCTTACTGTGTAGCTGGCAATGGATGAATTTGACACAGATTGCTGATTCTGTGTTTGGTGATGTCTTTTTGGCTATCTGCCTTCTGAGGTTTTGCTGAGACCTCATTTTTATTACGTGACTGGATTTTTGTTATTACAAGGAAGATATGAGACATAAATACACCTCTCAGGCCTGTGAACATGTGCAGCCACAATTATTTATAGCCCAGTAGGTCATGAACAAAAAAAAAAAAATTGTTTTGAAGAAATACATCCATATGATTAATCATAGAGATCATATCAGAGTAAAATATCATGTTGCAGTGTAAGAAACCATCATGCTATGATTAACATGTCAAGAGTTTTTGGCAGTGCTTAAGTAGATTTCTGATTGAGGCATGCATAGCACTATTCAGGATGGAACCATCTCAAGTTCAACCTGATTTCATGGGGTTTTTTTGATCACAGCTGTTGAAGTTCTATATATAACTGAGATGCTGTTTCTGGGGACTAATGGAAAATTTCAAGGTGTTTGTTTTTCAAGTCCATGGCATAGTTTTATCGCTACCTAATTACATTACAATAAGGAGCGCACATTATAGAAATATATAGCCAAAAAGACCGCAGATAAAGAACCTACAAGTTTAGTTCATTTGTTTTGAAATCACTAGTGTTGCATTTGTGACAGTATTCTTTTTATTACAAGCCTTTCAGTGTGAGTTCTCTTTATTAGTGACTCTGATGCTGTTGAAAGTTCTGAATAGTGTGCTACTGCACATACCTCTACACTTTTCAAATGTGCTAGAATAGGAGGTTCTAAACTGGAGTAATGCTAGAAACTGTGGACTATACCTGTTATTTTGATAAAGTGTATTTTTCATTTCCAGTCACATGATACAGGTGAAACATCTATATATTCTTAAGGGGCTGAACAAAGTTCATGTTCTTAAATCTTATGCAATTTTATCTTCTGCCAGATAATTAAAATAAAAGTAATAAATACCAAGATCCAGGCTGTAAGGAGATGTTATGTTAGATAACCACATATAATAAGAAAAGCTGCTGTTTCAATGTATCATAGGTTATTGCTGCATGTATTCAAATTTTGAATGTGAATCAGCCCATTAGTGCAGTGGATATAGCTCATGTCATAATCTTTCATTCTGATAGCGAAAAAAAAAAAAGGTTGTCACATGCAAAGTGTTGCTCACCTGATTGTCAAAACCATTTTCTTTCAAGAAAGCAACATCCCGTAATTCAAATAGTGCATTTGCATGAGATTCATAAAATGTTTGTAAATTTTTTTTTATTGTAATGGATTTTATGAACAAGGCAAGTCATGCAAGTGTGCATGATTGTTTTGCTATTAAATGTGCAATATCAGAATCATATAATTCCATGAGCCAGTAGCAAGGTCTTTCCCAGTGGGTTTTCATTGAAAGCAGTTGGATGTTTTTTTTTAACAAATTTAAGGTTTTTGTCATACATTAAATAACGATTGCTTCATCATTTTAAGATATTTTTAAACTGAGAAGCAAGGTTGCTTGGCTGAACATTTAGAATTCAAAAGTTTGCCCAGTATACAGTAACTACTAGTCTAGTCACTGGTCCAACTAGTCGCTGTGAGAATTCACCATTTTTAGAGGATTTTCCTTGCAAGCTTATTGACATCCAGCTTCATGGTCTCTTTAACAAGATGCCATCCTCATTGGCTAGCTAGAGACAAACCATTAGCCTATAGTGATAAACCAGTGACCTGACAAAGATGGTGATACATCTCTTCAAAGCTTCTCAATCAGTTGCTGCTCATTTTGAATGTAAACTTGAATACCGCAGTGGAAGTTGATTAAACCAGAATGGAAGGGATCAGACAAACCACTTTGGATTAATGTTATTTCCAACAAAAAAAAAATGCTGGTTTCTACATTAGCAGCATGACAGAATACAAACAAAATGTAGTGCCTTTAAAAGTTAAAAGGACTTAAGTGCAGTATTATTATGCATGCATTTCTGCAGTTATTTTGCATCTGAGGGGGAAAAAATGAGAATGTGCCTACTGTAAACTTCACGTACCAGTAACATATGATGCTATTGGGTGAAGAGTCAGGGTTCAAGGGGAGGGTGTGCTTTTCTTACTCACTTAGGGGAGTAAAGTTAAACTGTATCAGTAGCCTACCACTGTTTTTGAGATAAAGGAAGATGTGTGTTCAATAAAACAGTACCAACAAACCTTGCCACAGGGCGGAGTTACGCCACTTTGAATGGGTATTTTAAAATTCCATGAATGAACAGCATTACTCCTTCTTCCTCCTCACAGCCAGTGTTTTCCAAAAAAAGACACAAGTACACTAACACCTGCCATTCGAAAAACATTGAGATGAGCGCACTTACTATTAACAGTTACAGATATTTCTTGACCAACCAATTTAATCTCTGAAAAATCAGATCATAATGGGCAAGTATAGGAAGATTGAATTTAAAAAAAACTTTGCTAAAACTTATTCAAGTCATTTCTTTGTTGGATAAAGTAGGGTGAATTGACAGGCAATACATAATCTTTGAAAAGGTTGTGGATAATGAAATTTTTTTGATTAACCGGCTTTGGTGTAATCGACTTCCACTGCTGACTGATGAATAATCACTACCAAATTCTGCAATCAGTAAAATTTGCTTGTGAAACTGAAAGAGAGAGAGAGAGAGAGGAAAGAAGAGATCTGATGTATTTACTGAGTAAGAAATTGACATAATTTTTATACTGTGGAGTCCAGCTTGAGTAAAGATTGAGTGTCATTCATGGTGATTGGCTACCCTTAGGCTGTTGGCACCGTATGCCGCCATCAGATCTGAGAGCATTACCAAAGCAAAAACTTGTAGCCTGTCATCTATCATGAATACAGCTGGTGAATATTGCAGATGATAATTTTCATATGTCAGTTCATGTAAGATTTATACAAACCAATGCCTGTTATCTTTATTTGGAATGTATTATGCCTGTCACTGTCAGCTGGTAATCCATTATTTATTTACTCCATTCATTTGTGTCTATTTTCTAAGGAACAAGGGTTGTTATTTGCGTCACAGCCATTTTCATAAAATTTAAACGGTGTATATTATTCCTTTCTACTGACAGTGTCTGAAAAAACACCTCTGCAATGTTGTGATTTTCACTCTGCATGCGCTGCCATTACTCGTGCTGTGTGACATCAAAAAGCGAGATACACCAGCAGATGATTAGTCCAGGTGGTTACACCAGCAGATGCTTAGTCCAGACAGTTTGCGCATGCATGTGCACCAGTCGTCTACTAGCTTTTGTCACTTTATGACATCATGCAGTACAAGTAATGGGAGTGAGTATACACAGGGTAAAAATTCCAATATTCCATTAGCATTTCCTCATATTTTGTCAGTTAAAAGGAAAATGTATGCCAAGTAAATATCTACCCTTGTCTATTTTAAGTTTAGGCCATGGAGCCCTGTATGAAGTGAAGTTGTGTTTCACTGAATCAAACCAGACCTTATTACTGAGCAGGATATTTCCATTTCATTCCAACTGAATGTAAGCAGTCAGAATGCAATGAGTATGTACATAATGCTTTTCATACTTGCCTGCAGCAAATGTTCATATTCTCTTTTGAATTCTGCCTAACTGACCATTGCTTATGTAACTTTAATTTTAAGGGCCTTCTTAGTCATTACATATGTTTTCTCCTCTTGCCTTCCTCTAGTTTGCTATAAAAGGGGTATTATATTTACAGTCGGTACGGAAGAACTTTTTGATTGCAGTCAGCCTGCAAGCCATCATAAAAATTGTAGTTGCATTGGACACAACGATCAAAATGAAGGCCATCTGGATCACCCAAGCACACAAATAATTTCCCGCCAAATGAAGACATGATGACTGATACACACTTCGGGATCTTGATAACCTAGCAATTAAAGTTATTTTGAAAAATAAAAGAACATGAAAACAACATGGTATGTGGTCAAAAAATGGCTTTTAAAGAGGGGTGAGCTCTCACACACAAATATTTTGGAGGAGACTAGAGCATTTCCCGAGGACTTCAACAATTTCATGAGGATGGACGAAGAGACTTATTTACATTTGTTGTCTCTCATCTCGCTAAGCCATCAACAGGGACGCAAGCCGTAATTGCACCACATTGTCATAATAGAACAGAAAGGCCTACAATACAAAGACAGCACATGCACAAAACTTCGCTAGATGTGTACCGAGACAATGACTCGGTCATCAATGTCAACACAAGTACAACAAAACACACCAGGCCAAGGCCTATGCTTTGAAAGAAATAGACACTTTTTTAAACTTTTAAATAAGGCAATAAAACGAATTACTTGCGAGTAATTTTGTTTATTTTGATACACTGATTCTGAATTTGATATTATTTTTACACTAGGATGTCATTTTCGATAAGTTTGTAAACAGCAGTTTGTAAATCAGGGGCTGCCTGATTTTCTGGCTGTGAGGACGGACTGCAGGACTATCTGACGATTTCAGCCAGTTTTCGTATGATACGTTAAGAACGGACTGAAGCTCCACCGAAGTCCAGAATTCCATCTGTACCGACTGAGCGTGTAATGCCCCCTTAAGAAATCACAGGGTTAGGCATTTCATTTTGGAAGTTGGATTGAACTGCACCCAATAGAGCCCGTGTAAAGAGCTTAGGACATACTTTTATTGAGGTGATGGCGTAGTCATTGAATTTATATTGAGTTCCTGAGATTCCTGAGAATGAAGGATGCTCTGTTTCAGAGTCATTGTCTTGTTTTAGCTTTATGTAACATCTTGGGAATAAATCCTGCTCAGATGCACTCAAGAACACTTATTATGAAAGCTCCTACTATAGAACACCTGTTATTCTGAACCACAGTGATAGTTGGATAATCAGCCCTGTGATATAGTGAAATATGCTTAGTTTGGAAGAGTTTTGAGTACCCTGTGAATTTTACTATGTTCATATGTACTTCACAGTGACAACTCTACGTACTTCAGTTGTAGTTTCAGGTCATCCCTTGAGGATTTAGCCATACCAATCTTACATTGTCATAGGGTCCAGTGTGACCTGGGTTAAGCTGGTAAGAAATCAAGAAAACCTCAGGACTGATAACAAGCCCAAAGATAGTCTTTGAAATCATTCTCCTCAATTTTAATAATCATTCTCCTCAATTTTAATAATCATTCTCCTCAATTTTAAATGCCTGTTTCTACTTTTCTGCTGTGAGGCTAGGGTTGGTTGAGTGTAGCGGAAGCATTTTGCATTTTTTGGCTAAGGGAGAGAGAGAGCTGAAGACTAGCGGGAGTTCACTGTTGTGTAAGTTTTATGGTGGGATGGTTTGGGTTGGGGGAGAGGAGATGTTGGAGCAGTGTGCTTGACCTTCATTGATCTAGATGCATTGTATGGATTCATCAAAGTAGAACTCAGCAAACACATCTGTGCAGTCCAGTAGTGGTTTTCAGACACCAAATGCATCGCTTTTTTCCCCATCCATATTCTCTTTGCAAAACCATAATTCAGTGAAACTAACCATTCCATCACTTTTATTATGCTGTATGCCTAGATCTGTTTTCATTCGCAAGCATGAATTACTGAATCATTCTGCATGTTCTTTAGGATGCCACATTCCATTTTTTGCCATAGAATGTCATAATTATATCTTTCATGATACATCCACAAGCAACGTTACATCCAGCATATTATATAAATTATTAAATACCTAATACACAATATAGCCATTGATAGTCTCCATGCTGAAATGCACCGGTCTCCCAACTCTGATGCCAAGTATTTATTTTACACCTCAGTCAAGTGAGGAAAGGGGGCCAGATGTTATTCCCAAGGACATTAAAATGTAAATTGCCTTAGTGGCGAGCCAAACCCACAAGTCAAAGGCATAAAAGTCACTGCACAACCAAGCTGCCCTCTGTTGCAATTGCTTGTAAAATTCACCCCCTCCAACTTATAAGGGTTATCTCCCAAGTAATTATTTATTGACTGATTTGTAAAGTCAGTTTCTACTTTATGTTCATGGCCCTTTCTTATGACAATGGAACCTTACATGTCGAAATCCAGGGGACCGTTGGGAAAATTTGTGATGGTGAGGTAAATTTGAAAGAGATGGAGCTTTGTGTTAAAGAGTTTGTGGGAAAGTGGAGATCATGTATTTCCTCCTTTTCATGTTTTTTTTTTTTTTTTCACTTGCCTATTGAAACCATCATGTACAGTTGTGTGTGAAAAACTGCTGTTTTCACTGACTCCTCATGACTTCCATTAATTCTGCTTTTTATTTCTATAAAAGTAATACATTCCATACAATGATTCATTTTTTTTTTCCAGGATATACAATAATATACAGATGAATGGAAAATTTTGGTTTCATTCTGTTTTCTAGTGCCTCACTAGCAGAGTCAAGGATTTGGAATAATATTAACATAATGAGTACCAGGTCTTTGGGACCCCTGATTCATAGATATAGTACCCCTAGTTAGTAGACATCATAGTACCCCTAGTTAGTAGACATCAACAGCCACTGCTCTATGGCTGTAAGGCTTTGATGAAACATAGACAATTGGTTTGTTTGGTTTTTTTTGGTAACAAACTCCTGGATTAATGACAAGATTTTTTTTCTCCGTAAGAGAACTAGGTTTCCCATGATTACTTTGTACTCGCTTTTTATGGTAATGTCCATTGTGAATAACCTTTTTCTTGTGTCTGAGCTTTAAATTTATGAATGTCATTCCATCATTGTATCAGTAATATACTAACATGAATGTAAGTGTTTGCTACGCACACATGATGTTGTGAATGTTTTTGTCTTTTTTTTTTTATACCACTGCATGCAGTTTATAAGTTCATATTTACATTTCCATGATTTAGCTCTAGTCTTATCTGTTCTTAATTAATACTACAGTACTGAGTTCAGTTTTAGTCAGCCAGCGTAATATTTTTAAATTCATCCAGTCATTTTTTTTTTTTTTTTTTGGTATCTCTAATCATTCCATGTTGTGCCATTTTACTGAGTTTTTACGTTTAATAAAACAGGCATTTAAGAAATCTAATTGAGTGTCAATTTGTTCTTTGGAACATGATGAGGAAAGAGATTGGGGAGAAGGAAAGAGGGGAAGCATAAACTTCATAGTGTGAACACATATTCTAGAAATCAAGGTGATATGAAGGAATTCAAAAGCGTTTTTCCAAAAGTCTGTAATGCACTTTCATTGTAAACTAACTTAGTAGTGATTTCGAGATTAAATGATAGGAAATACTATCATTTGATTATTATATTTAGACTGTGTTGTTATAAATGTTTTGTGATTGACTATTGGTCTAAATAAAGTAGAATTTAGACTTGAGTGTATTCAGAGCTGCATCTCTTGATGAATTTAAAAGAAAAAATTAGCTTGAAATGATGATTCTTCAAAAGTTAGATCATTCTGAAATTTGAAGTAGATGAAAAAGTATATATCGGTAAAGAGCAATTACTCTTACATTATTTCTCTTCATTTCAAAAGCATTCAATTCCACATACAGAAGTTTGGAAAATATGGGTTTTCAATCACGGGTGGCACAGGCAGACAGATGGGCTTTGAATGGGGGGAGGGGGGCACATAGACTTCTACAAGATAGGGGGGAACCACAAAGACTTTTACAAGTCGCAAGTTTTTCTTTATTCACATTGGACTTAGCATCGCAACACGTAGCATAACACTTGGGCAGAAGAAATGACGTAAACGAGAACGACCACTACAACTTTTTTTTTCTTCTCAACAGATAAGCTGAAAGTCAAGCGAATTCTCCAAAGCTTTAACTGAGTAAAATCATTATTACCATTCGTTCCAATATGAGACTAGAATAGCTGAACACTGAAGGGAACAAAAAGTGAAGTGATAGAACATCAAATATGTAAATAAGGTGCCACTTCTTCTAGAAAATAAATTCATGGAAAGGGTGGAGGCTTTACACTCCTGCCGTGGTCTTAAGCGAGAAACGGCCGTATTCTAATTTATTTGCCTTTATATTCGCAAAAACAAATATGGTAAACGTGTAACAAATACAACAAAACGTGTTGTTGTTGTTTTCCCAGACAATCGGTGGCTTGTGATCTGAGTTATAGTGCAATTCGTGAGATGATTTTGCAAATATCTCTTACACAATTCGAAGATAGGAAAAAAAGAGAACAAGCCGAGCTGAGCACGACCAGAGGCAGAAAGAGTCAGCTCGATGCCTTTGATTTTGAAGTCATTCAGTCGTTGTTATTCTATTGGATGCCTCATCTTTATCTTCATTATCATCGTGGTCGTCATCATCTTCTTCTGAAGTGGATGAATAATGGAAATACAGTTGTTTCCTTATTCCTTTCCCATTCTTGTCGTTTGTCGGAACAGTCATGGATAGTTGATGCTATTGTCATCAACTCGTCTTATTAAGTTATTCGTTCTCACTATCTAATTTCAATAAATAAGCCCACATTCAGAAACTAGACAGACACCCAAAAAGTGCATACTTCGACCAGAGTACAGATTTGGGGAAGAGGATGAGGGAACCATTCGACCGGTTTTACACACCTCATACAACAGAGTGAACTCTTTTCTGTTCTAAGTTCTAGACAGATCCAACCTTTCCATCAAGTTATAATCACGTTGATTTGTAATTCTTCGAGTTAATTTGCTGGCACTCCAAACGACCAATTAACCAAACGACACACATCAAACATACACTCATGACAAACATAATTACGCACCGAATAATTGCTATACATTACGCTAGCTGCATCAGCCTATTACTGTGAATCGCACTGTAGTTTCCAAATGCTACGCGTGAAATGCTTACCATTGCATTTTGAATAATATTCTTGTGAGCAGTCGGAAATGTGTCAGGGTCACGGATGAACACTAGGCTCACACGTAGAAGTTATGGAACAATATTCAGGCAATAGGTATTTAAGAATTAAACTGTTGTGAAGTTCGCGTTCCTGTGGTGTAGTGACAGCACGTTCAGACTTGCAAGCTGAGAAACCCTGGTTCGATTCCCGGCAGGGGTATGAGATTTTCTAGTGTAGGTTTTTTTCGGCCTTTCCTCTAAGAACTGATCCTTCACAGCAATTTGGTAAAACCCCTGGTGACACACTTCCCTAGATAACGTGTAACAACATCCAAAAACCTATCAGACTGGGCTCATATTCCTTCCAGTTAATGAATCGAGAATACTACATGCCTTTCCACCCGGTTACATTCTTGTCATCTTTCCAGATCCTTCACGAACACGGGGTCCTTAATTTCGATGTTGGTCCGCCAATGATATATAGGGGGATCATTAAATGCCGTGCTTTTTTAAACACCCTGTAGATCCCTCTCAAAGAAAGAGTTTAGAAGTCGGGCCTCAGCCCAGACTTGAGGACTACATGTTTTTGGTTGCTGCGCTTCACAGCGACGGGAGAGTGTGGGCACCTTCTAGAGTTAGTGGAATCCTTTGCGCATACCGAAATTGGAGCTCGGCAAAATGACGATCATCATCTATGGTTTCAGATTTGTTAATGGGACTTTTTATCAACGGTCTTGTGTCGGAGGAGCATGTGGCAAGAATCACCGCGGCATGTATGCTAATGAATGAGGTAAATATATGAGTATAGTTAATATCATTCGCAAGCCAGCACATTTTTAGCTCTTCCGCACCAACTGCAGCCACGTTGACTTGTCTAGAGACTGATACTTTCTTTGAATAGGACCACCCACTGAATAAAAAGGCCGGATATTTCTGGAACCCGCGGGGACCAATAAAAACGTAACCCTGTTCAGTGTTTTGGTGCAACTCCTGAAATAAGCGGACCCGGCAATACGACACAAAAATCTTCTCTTCTGATTGCCAGATTTCGACTCACATTATCATGTCAATTACTGATCGTGCAGCGTTTTGTTTTTTTTCTATTTCATTTAGACGATTACTCCTAAGAAAATGTAAATTTCAGAACAGTTTGTCTCAAAACCCGTGGAAGTTTACATGAATTACTTGCTAATTATATTGATATTGCTATGGAGCATTTTAAACTAAATACTGCGTTTTGATTGTTAAACGGCAAACATGTCCGGATAAACGTATTAATAATCACTGGGTACATGTGAGAAATTGACACAAAAAGCAAAAGAGAATCATTAATGTCTAAAATCACCCTTTTCTTTAAAAAAAAATGAATTAATTAACGTAACGGGCATCGCTAGAGACATTTCTCAGAAGTATACTTCCTAAACTCTAAGCTGTGTAAAATATAGAGTTAGGTAATTAATTTGTCCCTGAGTGTAAATTAGTGTAAACTAATTTTGACTTTGTGTTTCCAAAGGGCACCCCAGATAAAAGTGCTCTGGTTGGCACGAAGGCCAAGTCATGCTGTCGTTGCTAACAAATGGGTCCGAAAGCAAATAATTAGATTTTGCTTCGTATTATATTCCAGTAAAAAAAAAAAAACAATAAATTTGTGCGAAATTCACACGCAAAAAAAGAGATTATATTTTAATTAAATTTGGCAAATAAGATAGTTCAGTGCAAAAACGTCCATAGGAAAGAGAGTGCGCTTTTCCAATACCCAGCTCAGGTGCGCAACACAACCGCACCCGAGAACACAATGAACGCGATTTCCTTTTGATCAAGACCAAAACGAGGCAAGCAGACGGCTGCTGCTGATAGCCTAGGCCTAACCGAAACTTCGAGTTTGTTTTATCTGTGGTAGGCCTTTGGTTACTGGCTTCTCCTGTAATACATTTACTGATTACTCCAGACACTATTATGTGAGTACTAGACTACTCGATTACTCGTAGCTATTACTTCAGGGCACTTGGCATGCCATTCCACTCTTATCTAGACATTACAAAGTTTAAGACCTGTCCCTTTTTTTCCGTTTTCTGCGTTGATACGAAATATGGGCTTGTCTCTCAAAGAGAGGCGTAGAAGACATTGGATCAAGGCGGCCAACAGATAGACTATCACTAACCCTAAATAAAGAAAAGCTTACAAGAATAGGCCCAGATATTGCCCATGTTTGCTCAGTTCACTTTATTTCGACTAGAACTAGACTAGACCTAATTCTACGCCATTTTTCTTGTTATTTCTTATCAGATCCATATTCCAGCTTGCTTCTTTTCTGGTGCGTTTCCTTCTCGAAAGGGAGATGGAAAACTCGGAGGTCAGGTGTTCACGTTATGCACGTTAATAATCCCGTAGCAAATCCGTGAGACTCACAAATATCTTATTTTCCTGTGTCGACGGACATTAGGGCTAGGGACTCGCCTCGATTGATGCTAGGTCTAGTCTGATGTCTCGAAGTGCATTAGCGTTAGGGCTGGGGGAAAGGGTTAGAGTAGGACTCTGTTAAAAGACGAAATCTGGTTAGGGGTGTGAGTCTCATTCAGAACTCCGTCCAAAATCTCTCTCAAATCTGACTGAAGTCTCATCATTTTAAAGTCGCGGAAGAATAGACTGGCGGCCCCTGTCCGAACACCTTTCTATACCTAAGCAATTACTGTATTGTGAAGATAGTGGAAACAGCCTGAAACTTCAACAGAAAGGTCATAAGGTGTTTTCATTGCACTCACTCCTTGTAATCGGCAAAGTAACACTACATGTAATTACTTACTAAGGAATTTTCGACAGTGATCAAAGTAACTAATTACAGTTCTTTAATTCGAATACGCCCAGCAAGGTAGGCTAGGCGCCGTAGGCGGTGGGCTTGTGGCAGTTGGCAATGGCATTTGGCAGACGATATTACCCTGGCAGTTGGCAGATCTGGATCGAAAATCGAAAGATCCAGGCCCAGTATAGGTTAGGTAAGATCCAGGCTAGTATCCCCCCCCCCCCCCCCCCCCCNAAAAAAAAAGGCAAGAAACGCGGTAAAATCCTGGGACTAGTCTAGGTTTATCATAGACTAGATTTAGACTATTTTATCCATAGTCTAGTCTAGTCTATTCAAAATATCAAGTCTAGTTTAAGATTTTGACTGGTCTGGAGTCTAGTCTAGATGACTAGACAAGATCCCATGATTAAGACAGTCTAGTCTAGACTAGTTTGGATCCGACCTGATTTCACCTGCGACCTATTGAGAAGGGGATCCTTGTTTCACCAGGGCAAGCACTTCAGGTTTTAGGCTGTTATTATTAAACTGCACATGCTCCTTCACCAACCTTTTATCATTTGCTTGCCGCTGGAAGATGTCGGAATTTTAACATCTTGGGCAGTTACTTTATGATATGCGGCATTGCCCATGACAAGACAGATGGTCTCGGTCTTTCCAACCACTCATGAAATAAAAATGTCACCGTTCATCTTGCTGTGAAAATCTAGTCTATATGGTCCGTGCATTTGGAATTAAAAACAACTTCGCCGCCATGTATGAATCCAACCTCCCCACTGCCAGCATGTGCAAAATAAGCCTCTGACCTTTCCCGCTATTTCAGTGGACATCCATTCGTTTTGTGCAGTGTGGTGAGCATTTATCCACGTCTCATCTACATAAACGATATCATATCCTTGTTTACGCCTCTCTCGTACCTGTCGAAGATATGTACTTGCAGCGAGCAGCCACAGTGTGAGGTTTCTCGCAGAGAGCATTTTTTCCACGTTTGTTTTACGGAAAGTAAAACCAAGTTCTCTTACTGTTTTCCACAAAGTTTGCTTTGAAATTACAAAATCATTATTCTTTCGCAGTCTTGCTTTCAATTTCCTCAAAGTGAGAAGCTCCTGCTCATGGAAAAAGTCGTTGATGACGCGATGCACGACATCTTTTTCAAAACTGTCTAATTTTGTTTTCTTAATTTGTTGAATTCAAGCAACTGTCATCAGTTTCTTTTATCCATATGTTAAAGGTGCTCTTCCTTGTTCCAAATTCATGCATTGCCCTCTTTTCAGGACTACCTGTGTTGTAAAATAAGCGTCCACGCTTGGCTGCTGTACAAAAATACCAATAAAATGTCAATATAGCCTTTTTCTGTGTTATAAACTTCGATCTCAATTTTGTCTTTATCTTAGGACGAGCAATAACAATCCTCAAAGCGCAACCACGCCCCTGACTAGATTAAACATAGAGATATGATATAGTATAGACTAGAGGAAGTACGCTATGCACAAAAAAAAAATGTCCTTTTTGAACGCACGACGCCATANCCCCCCTCTGACTGTGGGAATTCCCAGTGCCACGCCTTAAAATATAAGATGGATGTAAAAAAATATTGAACTTAGTCGCTTCTTTCTTTTTTTTTTTTCGGGGTATGGGGGGAATGGGGNGGGGGGGTCAGATATTCTCAATTATTATTTCATTTGTACATTCTTCATTTGCTGATCATCACCACAACCTTTTAAACATTTCATTAAAAAGATAAGAACAAAAGAAAACAGACATACACGAACAGGGGCACACCAAAGAATGGTAGCCCAACCCGTCATTAAGAAGTGACAGGACATGATAAAAAGAAAAGGGTTTAAATGTTTAAAAAGAAACATGAATGAAGACAAGAAAAGTAAAACAGAAAGATAATCCTAACGCGAAATAAGTTGCCACACATGTAAAACTTTGCTGAAGACGATAACACTAAAAACAGTGTGAAAGGAAGCCACAACAATAAAAGTAATATTTCGAAGCAAACGATTTTTTCTTCTTGTAATCGTTTGAATGCACATTAATCCGACAGTGATAACTCTATAACAATATCTTTTCACTTAAGCCTATATCATGTTGAATAGATATACACAAACACATTACAATATTGTTTTGTTCCTTTTTAAAATGTGACCATTTGTAATTCACACACTGAATACCTATCGTGATGCGATAGAAAAGACGTATTTGTTTTCATCGCCGGTAAACTAATAGTAAGAATAACTAACAGAATTACAACTTGCATTTCATGCTTCACACTCGAAATATAGCTTTACACTAGTGCATGTTTCTACTTACAAGCAACTGTCTTAATACGTTCGGTTGACCCACATAATACTTAATAGTTTTACTCGCCACTGAACAAGACGAGTTTGTTTAACTCGTTTTCCACTCTTCCCGCTCAAGAGAACACAGCGGTGGTGCATTCGGCCTGCTTTGTGAAGTCTCATTCGCAAATAGAATTTGATGATGAGGCGTATAAGCTGGGTGACATGATTATCCTCAACGCCTATGTCATGCTCATAAATATATAATCTGCAAGGCTAGGAAATAATGCAATGAGCATATTTTTCAAAGTTGACAGAATGGCAGTCTGGATCTTCAGATCGATGTACTTTGTATGTGGAAGGCTTTGGCTAGGCATTTCATTATAGCTCGGAATGCTTTTTCCGTCACCATTAAAACTTGTATAACGCCTTCTGCGGCGAAGACAAGGCCGCCATTGTCTCGCCGACGCAAAAAATCAAACCGAGGGTCAGTTGACGTTTCTGCAGTGGTGACCAGGGCACTGGCACATTTTGAGCACCTCAGTGTTCCCCGTATCCTTCTGCAAACAAACCCGGCAATGTACACTAAACAAGACGACCTCCAGTCGGTGTCAGTAAAAGCCAAAGATGACTCCAACGTTTCGACTGCTGAACGAAAGTCTTCATCTTCAATGTTGAATGTCGTAACTTCTCCGGTAGGTGGCCTCTGGATCGGTAGCTGGACATCTTGAGTGTCGTTGCAAGGGATGCAGTTTGCATTTCGAGATGCTTGAATCGAATTTTTGCAGCAAGAGTGCTCTGAGGCTCGCCCTGAACTGCTCAGTGTTTGGCTTGTTGTTCCACCCTCCCCTCAGTCGAATTTTCCCAAAGAATGTTTCCAAATGATCTTGTGAAAATTTGTAAGTCATGAAGTATTTCAGCCTGGAAGCACTGAGCAGCTCCTGAGCAAGCTTAAGAGTCGCTGTAGCTGACACTATGAACCCAGTAATGGGATGGCTTCTTTGTGTGACGTAAAGGGGTTTTCTAGGGGAGTTGGTTAGAGATGTGAGGAATGGTAACCAACTACCTTGGTTCCACACGGCCAATGGGGCTTTGTATCCTTTGGCGTATGGATTTTTTTAAATTGAGAATGTCAAACAGACGGTCAACATATCTAATAAATTGGAAAGTTGCCTGGGATCCTTGAAAAGCCTCGAGATGATGATCGTCTCTAAGGTGGTCAATTACGGTGGCAACAGAGGAAGAAAGAGTTTGCGCAGCTACACTGACTTTCATTTTGATGTTTTGATACTCATTGTGTTTACCTCGCAGCTTGTTCGCCAAGTACAAACTGTCTCCACTCTGAAGTTTGTTGAGTGCTGCAATGTACTTCCATTCTATGCGCTCGCCGGTCGCTGTCAAAATGGGCGATTTCTGTGCGAGCAGATTTCGAGTCAGCTTTAACATATGTGGGGGGTCGCAAATGAAATACACCCTTTCCTTCTTGAAAGATTCGTGAGGATGAAAGAAAGATGGGTCTGGAGCTGTCGCTGACAAATTGCATCCTAATTCTTTCGCTGCCTTGATGTTTGCCTTAAGTCCGTCTGCCACGATTGTTGTCACCAGCAGATTATGATCGGCAGCTGTCATGATCGCATGTTCAATATTGACAGCGAGAGCGTCACCTGCAATATTTGGAGGAAACGCTCGGTGATGTTAGCGTTTCTTTCATTTTTTAAGAGAACATTGTCATTTTTGTTGCTGTTGTTAAAAGCAAAACAGAAACAACAGTCAAACTCATTTACTACGAATTTAGCCCCATCCATTCTTCTCAAGCGTTCCAACAGAAAGGTTAAGTAAGATACTGAGCCTACAAGTCAAGATGAATAAAGGGCCAAGACCATTTTGTTAGCACTATTCGTATTGCATGTGAGTCATATGAGGCTTCTGTATATATTATTTTTGCATTTATTTTTTTGTAACGCAGCACAGCAGTCTAACAGATTGTGAACAAAGTGTGCAAGCAACATACATTTTTCAGTGGTGTTCTTCTTGCCAGGTAGGGTTCTTTTTACGCCACCAATGAAAGGAAATGACAACATACACCACATTGGTGTTATAATTATTTTTATGTAATATTCGGGGAATAAAAAGTGCATTTGTCTAAAGTAAAAATGATGCTTTAATAAAAGAAAAAAAAGTTCCCAAGACTACTCACCTGCGATATGATCAGTGAAGGAAAAAGCTATTGGGGCTTTCCAGTGTCCTATCAGACCGACTAGCATGAACACTAAGGCATTTGTGGCCACGGAGTCGCCAACTGGACCCCCACCGAAGTCAACATAATCATTGAAGGAATGGGACGACGGGCACCAGGCAATCTCTTTTCTTAGGTGCATTTCATCTAAAATTAGCGAGCACATATTATTGTCAGCTTCAGCACATTTTTGCGCAGCTTGTAACATCTCTGTGAGAAATCCAGGCTCACAATGCACCGTGCTTCTCCAGACTCGAAGTGTTGCTGGGTGAGGCAGATTGAGAATAGGCCTAACCATGGAGCTTTATAGCTCCATGGGCCTAACATAATCATATGCTTTGGGAGATGGAAAATGTAGCGTCAAGGCAAACTTTTGAATAGTATTTTCGTATGGCATGGCGATCTTTTTGTTTTTGGATTTTCTCAGTTTGTGTTTGAATACCTGCAATGAAAGTCCCCCAAAAGCTGACTCTAACATTTCCAAGGCAGCTACTTCGATCAGATTTTTTTTTCTTTAATTCTGACAACATATCTTTCAGTTTCTTTACTTCCATGTTTCGCCTTTTCACAGGGTTCTTTTTGCTTCTCTCAGTTTTTGACGTATTTTTTTCAAGGAGGCTACGATTTTCTGGAGCAGTCGTTCGTCATTTTTAGAATAAGGATGGTCATGGAGGAAAGCTTTCATGGTTTCAGAGACGGCTTGTTTGGGCTTCACTTTCCGCGTCATTTTGGGAAGGAGTGGTTGACGAATTGGAGATCTTCGTTCTTGTGTTTGGCTCTGGAATTTTTCATGATTGGGCGACAAAGAAGGAACTGCTGTTTTCTTTAATATGCGACGAAACCCGTTGTCGTCAAAGTCGCTGATTTTAAAATGTTGACTACATACAACCGAATGTTTGGTTGGTTGTAAGTCCTGCCTACCCAATTTTGACAGCCACAATTTAACCATTGACCTTCTTGACAGTGGGAATTGATGGAACGTTACATCCTCGTTTTTCCTTTCTTTATTGTTTGAACGTTTGACCTGCCGTTTCTTGCACCCAACACACAACTTCCCTTTATATTTCTCCATTTTTAGAGATAGTGTAAGCAGGATGACTAGCAAGGAAATAAGGCATTTTCTAACTTCCGGAGGGGTTTAACAAGATGACGTCATGCGTTTATAAAAGATCTACTTTTGAGTGGTGCACAAAGAGGGCGCACTTCTCTAGTCTATATTAATTCTCTATGAGATTAAACAGCTCGGTTTGCGTCAGACTGTCGTTATTGTGTGAGAAATTGTAATATCCGTTCAATAAAACACGTTTATTTGTGATGACTTTCGTTGCGTGTCACGGAGTGTCTAGTAGTAGTAAAATGTGCCAATGATTACTTTCGGGTTTTCTTGTCTACATTTTTTACAACCTTGATTTCAGTGTCGTGTTGTAAAACTCTGAAATGTTTAAAATGGCTTAGGCTTAATAATTTTATTAAAGCTTATATAAGGGATCTTTATTAAATGGAATTCAGGGTTTCAAAAATTGTTTTCCCCTTTTTTTTTTTTTGCAATATGAAATTGTATTCCAAAATAAAAGAAATCGGTCAAGCAGATTTTGAGAAAAGCAGAAATTTGTCAGCCCATTTCTAGATTTACGGACTATAGAGTCTGACTGTGTAAGAATTTAGAATACTTAGCGATGAAAGTACCGCCAGTTGGGCTTTGAAAAGCTTTGTGACAAAACCCTGAATAGTCATAAGGATGCTAACTGCTGTAGGAGAACAGTAAAGGTGGGGCCGTCATTCTTTCACTCTGCCAGCGGAGTCAATGCAATCAGCCATTTTTGTACGCAATAGTTGCGTTGTCTAGAGATAACTTCCTTTGGTTAGAATCTAACTACCCGTAACATGCGTCCTAATTAGAATCGCGAAGACCTAACAAACACAGTCTTGGAAAACAATACTTCATGACTCACTTCAGATGCCCTAACGCTTCCCATTTAAATTTGGACACAAAACTCGTAGGAGTATAGACGTCCCGCAGAGGAACAAAAATTAAGCTTGATGAACAGCCTTCACTGGCCATATACACACTCTACATGGATCTAGTCTAGATCAAAGACCATCCTGCTTGCCCTGCCCCCACATCTCCCACGTTTCTAGCGTTTGGATTGACATAGCCTGATTCGGATTGACGGAAAAGGCCGTCACTCCATTCGTAAAACATCCTAAAAGTAGTAGATCTACTTTGTCCACAGCTGAGAGCCTACAGGAAGCTATGCATCCTGAAAATCTTATCAATGGTTTTGCCACTAAAGGACTCCTCCCAGCTGACTTCAGCCGCAACGTTTGCAGACGACCCGACATAGAAGAATGCTTTAATGAAGAAAGAGAGAGGAGAAGCAATTGAATGTACAGAGGAGAGAAGCGTAAGTCCTTGGAACAATAGCTTCGAGAGAAGTGAGGGGGGNGAAGGGGGGGAGGGGGGTGGGCACGACACAGTAGATGCCAGCCAGGGTCGTAGCGAGACAATGGATGCCGACCAGGGGCGTAGCGAGGGTGTTTATATCATATCAGGGTTTTCTTTTTGGTAGGGATGAGTGGAGAAAGGGCATAGTGTTGACATATCTTTTGGTTTGCCAACTAAGCTTTATCGTTGCTATCAAAATGTTGCATATTTAAAATGCTGTTAATTTCGGTTGCTTCAGATATTTATTTCCTCTTTCCTCTACTAGAACATAAACATTGATTGCTAGCTGTCTGAAACCACCAATGCTTATGCGTAGTTTAAAAAAAAAGTCGCTTTATCTCTGTCAACACGCTAAACACGTTGAACATAATATTGTTAACTGCCAATGTAAAATAATCCCAACAAAGTTAACGAACATATAAAATCATAATATACAACGAACATATTGTGTACTACAACGTTTTTACCTAAAATATGGTCTCTGCACATTTTAGGAGTGTGATCCTGCAACAGTGACGCCCGTTGCAGTTTTGAAGCCGATAGGACGGTCACACTCTGGCTTTTAGAGTAGGAAAGCGGGCGTCTAGTCTTCTCGGATAAGGACGAAAAACTAGGAGGTACCGTGTGCACATTGCGCACGTTAAAAATCCCTAGGCAGTTTTAAAATCGTAAAAGAGTAGGCCTAGCGGCCGCTGTCCGGGCAAAATTGATAGGAAAATTCTACTAAATAACGTTAACAGTAACCATGAGGGCGTAATATAGCCGCAATCGTGCTGACACGCCGTAAAACACAAACTCACTCACTCACCCAGCAAAGTTACCATTAAGCAGCGATAACAGCAACATATAGCAATGACATCAGTCAAACACACTACGGCGAGACACTTTTAATTACGCAAAAAAAAGAATTATTGGGATATCTCCTTCCCGCTCCATCTAAAAGAAGCAAGGTTAGCGATCCTAGAAATGATTCCCATTAAATAATGCAAAGCTGTATTCGTTACGAGCTCGAATATTTATCGTACCGTCCAGAGATGCCAGACTCTTTTTCGAACCCGAGCCAAACAGCATACGAAAAAAGAGCCCCAAAAGAGCCAAACCATGTCTGGAAAAGACCGACTGGGGTCAAGATTTGGCTTATGTCAAGAACTTTATTACGAACTGTCTATGTACAAGATATGACCGGCACAAGAAACGCATCACTTAGAAAAACGTTCACCAAATGAGCAAAGCATTACCTTTGAAAAAAATTGGACCAAAGTTAGATTATTATCTGCTCTAAAAGATATGCATAAAAAGAATAACGATTGTGTTTAAAAAGTTTCTTTTTTATTCAGTTTTATGACCCCCTCCTCCCCCTNGTACCGGATGTGTCCACCGTTAGCGCCGATGCAAGCCCGAATCTGACGTCTCATTGATCTTGTGAGCCTTGCAATGGCGTCCTGGGCAATGTTGGTCCACTCTTCAACTAAAGCATTGCGAAGATCTGCCAGAATGTTCATGTTGTTGCGTTGGTTTACTCTCCTTCCGAGTTCATACCGGAAATGTTCTCTGGGAGACAAGTCCGGTGAATATGGCGGCCATGGCAACTCTTGGAACCGCTGCCGAGCCAGAAATGTCGCGCACACTCGTGCTGTATGAGCTCTAGCGTTGTCCTGCTGGAATGTGTGCAGGTCCTGGTGATGTCTCTGGAACAAGGGCACTACGTGATCCTGTAAAACGTCATCCAGGTACACTAGGGCATTTAGAGGACCCTTAAAGAAGTGCAGAGGGGTCCTGTGGTGAGTGCTGATAGCAGCCCAGACCATTACACTCCCTCCTCCCCATCTGTCAGATTCCATCACGCAGCAGTCTGCATACTTCTCTCCCTCACGGCGCCAGATTCTTGTGCGACCGTCCACATGGCTCAGGCAGAACCTGGATTCATCAGAGAAGACCACAGAATCCCAGTCTTGAAGTCTCCACTGTTGATGTTGAACCGACTAGTCTAAACGAGCTTGACGACAAGGTCTTGTAAGACACGGCCCCACATGAGGTCTGCGATTTCTAAGTCCTGCGCCGTGAAGTCGGCAGCGAATTGTTCTTTCACTTACGTTGCCATTCGGACCCTGGGTATTCCTGGTTGTGACTGATGCAGGCAAAAAGCGATTTCTCAAATGCGACAGAATAATTTGACGATCGGTCCGTGCATCAATAACACGTGGACCGCCTGGACATGGCCGGTCGCTGGATGTTCCTGTCTGTTGGAAAAATTGCTGGAGTCGAGCAATTCTGCTTTGGTTGCAGTTAAAGGCGGCTGCTACCCTCCGTTGAGAAACGGCAGCCTGTAACATTCCCAAAGCTCGTCCTCGCTCTTCTGGGAGTAATCTTGGCATTTCTTGTTAATGGATGATCGTTGTTTCGGGTACAAAATTCTGTTATTCGAGTCCGTTAGCTCACAAATGAGAGGCTTGCAGCAAGTTTCGTCCTTTTATTGCATCCCGTTATCGAGAAAAGGCCGAAAGCATGAAATAATGCGTTCGCTCAGGAATGAACGCATTATTTCAGAGTCCCGTGCGATAGGCAAGCTCCATGCTTCAATACAATCGGACCTGCAAGTTATACTCGTAAAAATTTCCGATCTATAAAAGTGCCGGTCAATATATATATATATATACATGGATCCTATAGTTATCATAAACCTTTCTACGTACATCAGAGCAGCATAAGAAATAATTATTAAANCCTCCGTTGAGAAACGGCAGCCTGTAACATTCCCAAAGCTCGTCCTCGCTCTTCTGGCAGTAATCTTGGCATTTCTTGTTAGTGGATGATCGTTGTTTCGGGTACAAAATTCTGTTATTCGAGTCCGTTAGCTCACAAATGAGAGGCTTGCATCAAGTTTCGTCCTTTTATTGCATCCCGTTATCGAGAAAAGGCCGAAAGCATGAAATAATGCGTTCGCTCAGGAATGAACGCATCATTTCAGAGTCCCGTGCGATAGGCAAGCTCCATGCTTCAATACAATCGGACCTGCAAGTTATACTCGTAAAAATTTCCGATCTATAAAAGTGCCGGTCAATATATATATATATATACATGGATCCTATAGTTATCATAAACCTTTCTACGTACATCAGAGCAGCATAAGAAATAATTATTAAATGGAAACATTTTTGGGATCGTTTCTTGATTCGTGTTCATTGGGCAGTTGTGACAGTGGCTCTATCACTTGAAGTACCAAACAGTTTGAGAGCAGTGTAAATGTTTTTGTGTAAACGAAATTAATGAATTTTAACTGAAGTCCATTAAAACCAGTCATTTATTTAGGAGCCAAGACCTGTGAAAAAGTGCCAGAAATCTGGTATTTCTCTCGAAAGAGTCAAATTTGGCAACCCTAATACTAATAATCTAGACTCCCAGTCTTTCGTCACCGAAAGAAAAAAATGGAGAAATTCGAGACCCCGTGCACTGAAAGGATCTTGCATGGAAAGAAACAAACACCACCGTCAGAATAGAGGTAAGCTGCTCTCAGATTATTGGCCACTTTTAAAGAAAGTTTTGTTCTTTACAATGCACTATACTGTGGATATGGGGACGATGAATCTGTAGGACAGTGTTTAGGCTTTCAGATTATCGGCGAGGAAAACTAGCTAATGTTGACAAAATCGTATTGTTGATGCTTGATGAAACAGATGAAATAGTACGAAGGTGATATTTGAAAATATCAAATTGTGTAAGACAAGTGGATAATAATACTGTATACCGGTAATCTCAGATTCATAAATTACATGAATGCTACGTCCCTAATGTCAACATCAGAGAGAATGAAAAGTAGATAAAAAGATAAGATAAGAATAAGAGATAAGATGAGAATAACTTTATTATCCATAACATGGAAGATAAGCTTGGTTGCAGCACACATGTACACATTAATAATAACAACAACAGCACTTACACGAGCTCACGACATAGCAAAAGACAACAGCACTCTTCGCACGCATCCAGACGTTAAGAAACGTGGCATACGTAAAATTTCACGGTCACCGTCACAACAGAAAAACCGTTCACTCGCTAAACTCGCTCACTTCGACTCCATGCCCTCTCACTCAATAAAGCACAGTATGCACCGTGCTTCATATTAGATTTCCAATTTATATAACACATTAAAAAAAAAATATTCATTGTGACGGAGAATCTCGCACCACTCTGACCGAATTTCGCACAAAGGAATTTCGGTCTCTCTCTGCTCTACACGAATAGGACAAAAGTCTGCCACTTCGTACTGATGTTTCATATTTACAGAGGAGAGAACGTTCAGTTTCAGAGAGGATTTTCTTTACTTTATCGATGGTTGCCTTCACTTATAGCTCAGCACTTGATGGTAAAGTGGTATTTATTATTTTATCTGCTTTTTTGATAATGCGATTCACTTTGTTCTTATCACTGTTTGTGATATTGCCGACCCAGCATGTTACACCAAAAGTAAAATAATACATGTATGAAGGGTATCGGTACGGAACAACTGGATGAGATTATTATGTACCTTAAAATATCTGAGCCTGCGAATAAAGTATAGACGTTGGTTTGCATTTTTTATTTATCTCTTCAACATAGTGGTGCCACGAAAGTTTATTGTCAACAGTGACCGCTAAATATTTATATTTTTGAACAATTTCCACATCATGATCATTGATGGTCACAGGACTCTTTTTCACACGAAAATCAATTACCATTTCCTTGGTCATACTTACCTTCGGAAGTAGGAAATTGTCTTCACACCATTTAGTAAACTGTATAATCTGGTTAAAATAGTTTTCTTCGTTGCCTGATATCAGACCGACAATAGATGTGTCGTCTGAAAATTTAATTATTGGGGTGTTATCGAAGCAACTTCGGCAATCATTGGTGTAGATGGTATACATGACAGGTGATAGTACACATCCTTGGGGCGCACCTGTATTAGTGGTTATTAATGATGATTTTGCTTCATTCAGTTTAACATATTGTGGACGAGCTGTTAGAAATTCAAGAGTTCACTTCAAAAGACGGTCTGTTACATTCACTATTCAGGTCTTTCAGTTTTTTAATAATGAGATGAGGCTGAATAGTATTAAAAGCCGAGGAGAAAATCTAAAGATCAGTTCCTACAGGCGGGTCAAACACATAACACAACAAATGAAATATTATTATGCAATCAAACCATGATTGAAAATGAGACGAAAAATTAGGTTCTTGCTCATTTTTCCTCAAGCTGCACAGTTCCAGACTCAAATTCAAGGCCAAGCTTGCATTCAAGAACCACAGCAGGTTAAGCATTCAAAAGTAAGCCAGGATGTTCACACAAGCAACATGGAATGGGCCATTTTGTCCTATGTCGTAATGGTTTTTAATGATGTTGTGACATCATGCTGTTTCTCATGTTTCTTCTTTTTGTCTTTTGCTTTCCTCAAACTAAGCACCAGTGATGATTACTGCTCCATGAAAATTGAAATGGGTGGGGATTA
>JAWQUT010000207.1:241009-281314 GCA_033807755.1 Ellobium chinense
GGGGAGAGGAGGGAGGTGAGGGGGCGAGGGGAGAAACACTGCTTAGCAATACATTTTATTAAGCTCTCTATACCCCACTATGATTTGCATGCGACTTCGTCATGCATTCTCATTACTTAGCATACACGCGGTCTTAGCACACATCATGCGCTTTCAGATTAGGAACACACTGCAAAATTTGTTGATTTTGTTAACGATTTAGTAAAACACAAAGTAACAATTTATTGCACATTGTACTTGAATTTTGTCCTAAGAGACGCAGTTTCATAGTTATGAAAGCGGTTGATGGATGCGGTAACCCCATAAATTAGGCTTAAAATTGTTTCAGAAAAAAAAAACCAACAACACAAAAACACGGCCGCAAGGTAACATGACAAATACAGTGAAGACGAGGGAGAGGAAAATTATGTAAAACCAATGGAAATTCCATTAATAAAGAACAAATAAACAATACAGAAAAAGTAACTTACTAACAGTATAAAGAGACGGAGAGACGGAGAGACGGAGGCTCGTAATGTTGCTCATCTGAAACTGACGACTCTATCTTTTCTTTTAAAATTACTACTTGAAAAAGCTTTACATCTTTTCGCCAGTAATTCTTTCCTTCCTGGATGATTCAATCGACACGATTATGGGTAGTCTTCACAGCATTCTTTCGTGATTTGTTTTTTAAACGGCTGCTGTTCAGATCTTTCACATCTTCTATATTTATAAGCTGTGTTTTTAAATGCAACTTTTCTTTTAACTATACCAGATCGGGGTCGATAGATTTCACGTGAGAATGGTAAGGAGACATTTGTAAGCATAGATGTCCGTTTGGCCAGATGACAAAATCAGCATCAGTCTCCAGTGTGTTTATTATTAATGGTGACCTATCGTTTTACTCTTGAAATAAATTTTGTGTAGTCGCCCTTGCTTTCCATATAATGTTGGTTATGAAAAATAGTAACTTGCAGAGTTTTCAATGTTTCTGTTGCGCATTGTTGATTTGCATACTTCTGAGTGTCAGGTTCTTTGAGGTTTGTGAACGTTTCCACCTTTTCACCTTTGGAGTTTCTTCGTATGTTGAGTCATCGAGGAATGCTGTTGTTCCGACGTCCAAAACTATGACTGATAGTCAGACTAGATTATTGAAACTTCAGGGCAAGATCACTGTAATTTGCGATTTTGTACACATGCGAGTTATCTGTCCGAGATTCAAAAGCCCTTGAGCTTGATCAACAACATATTCTGCTGCCTTGTGGCTTTGGACAGAGCCAGGGCGCCCACTCTGTTAAATACACACATTCATTATCTTTGACTACATTTATGAGACTCTTCACGAGGTCAGTGGCAGAAGGCTCTTTCGTGGTGTCAAACAGTAGTTCTGACCTCTAGTGGAAGAAGGAAATATAGCGTAGATCTGAACTTCTGGGGGCACAGAGAGTAAAGGGTCTTACGTTCGGTAGATAACACGGTGCGAAAAAGGGGAAATACACAGTTTAGCACTTGTATATCTGTGAGCCCGCTCAGTAAATATATGTAAATTGTCTGATATACATATATAAATCTTACATTTGTGAAGTTACTGAAATTCACACTAAAGGCAAATACAGTTGGTTTGACAGTTGCAGATAATAGGAGGAGACAGATTATTATTATCTATCCCACTCTTGTCTTTATTTTTGTGTAAGTATGCTGAAGATGTTGTTGACGACCATTTCGTAAAAACTTTTCGTAGCATGAACGAAGCAGTTATTGAACATCATATAATCGTATATACATGTGAGAAACAGAATAAACTCAAGAAGAGTAGACGTTTTACATGTGTTTGAATACTAAAGCTGATGAATAAATGTAAAAAATTATGCAAAAGCATCATCATAACCTCGCAAGTAAAAATCAAAATGTAAAGTGGACATACAGGTGCCGCGAGTGCTTCACCGGGCATTGATACAAATCCAGGTACAAAGAGGAAGAGAAATTGTTTTCGAGACTTCACAACTTACTTATACCATTTAATTATTAGTCTAGTTATCAACAAGCAAAGGCTGAATATTTTGTAGAAAAAACTTAATGGGTTCCTTCCCTTAAGTTTTGCCTGATGTGGATGTTTGAAACTGGGGCAATGGGTGATTTCACAGCCTGTATCTTGAATTATTCTTGGGAGATGATCGTCAGGATCGTCATCAAAATACAATGAAACGGCAGCAGATATGGTAGTCTTGCTGTTCGAGGAAATATGTGCTGAAACAGGGGCAGAAACAGTACCTTGCGCTATGGAGGATCGGCCTAGTAATAGGCATTTCCCACTTTTGTTTTGCTGCAGAATGGGATATAGGAGAGGGAAAATGCAGGGGGCTGGTAACAGGTGTTGAAGATGACCAAATATGGAAACAGTGGTTGGATAGGTAACCGGTACAAAAATACAAAGACCAGCAGCAGAAGACAAGTTCTCGTTGGCAGCGGCATCTTCTTTCTTGGCTGTCTGAGATGAGAAGGTCTCATTGACCTCTTCATTACTGAACCAGCTGGGAAATATTGCTCCAATGTGTTTTAGAGGACCCATAATAGACGAACCTTTTAAACAGCCTAATGAAAGGCCTCATTATGTTCTCCACGTGATTCTTCCGTTTTACTATGCAGAAGTAGCCTTCAAATTGTGGGACGTTTATACTATTCATACCATAGAAGTGTTTCTTTGCTTGCTTCTACGCCCTCCTGGTGGTGTGAGTATGAACAGTTACCATTCCTTTTGATTTTTTGGTAACATAGGACTCAGTACTCGGAGCTGAAGATAAACAAACCAGCCCTCCGATTAAAAATTGTTGAATCTGGTCGTAGATATGTAGAATTGTTGGGAACAGTGTGGTCATATTCCGTTTTTCAACAGGGAGAAAAAGTATTCTTTGTGATGGGCATTCTACAAGGCTAAACATCCATATAATAATGTGAGCTGTGCTACTTATTTTTGTGACGAAAAGAGATTCGTCACTTCAACAATTTCATTGTTTTCCATATCTCTGATCACATATTTATTTAAGAGCTCGCAGATGAACTGTCGAATAAACAGTATGACGTTGCTAATGTAGCCTTTCCTTTGTGCGAGTGTAAGCAATGACCTTTTAATTATGCATAAAGTGCTATCAGTTTTTGCGTATGGCTATTTTGAAATCAACAACAACAACAACAACAACAACAACAACAACAACAACAACAACATCATATGATAACAAAAAAATCACGATGGCAAAGCAGAGATTTTAACTGTCAGTAGAAATTAAATCGATAATATTGTTTTCTGCCCCCCCACAAAACTTTCATTTGTGGTTCCAGTCTGTGTCACTGTCATCAAAACTTGTAGGATTATTCCATTAAATGCTATGCTTTTTGTTTTCCTGGCACGACCGCAGGGTGCACTTTTAAGTATCGAAAATATTTATTAAAGCTAAGTGAGATGCTTATATACGCATGTTTTCATTTCTTTTAAGTTCGATGGCTGGTATGTTCAAGGCACAGGCCTTGGATTTTTGATGCACCGGATTGTCAGTATGTTTGTTCATTCTTGAAGCGATAAGGCAAGTACGTGTAATTGTCACAGTCGCTGTGAGGACAGGGGACAGATTTCAGAAGCAAGGTACTCTGTGCACATCTTCGGGATTTGTACCATATAATAATCGTTCAAGTCAAAACATACATGTGTTACTAGATGAGAAGTAGACGTAGGATCAAGCAGAAGGGCAAAAAAGAAACAAAATAATGTGCACATGACGGAGACAAAAGAATGCGTATAAAATTGCACATGTTTGCGGCGTGCAGCAAGAATCTTGCAAATGGTGAATTGCTAAAAGGTGATGGTTCAGATGTGGACAAGGGTACCAAAAAAAGAAATAATAAAATTCATGCAGCAGACATTTTCTAGTGTAATATTGTAGATAAAGATCCTAACTTTCCAGCTCTTACAAAGCTGACAAAGTTTAGTTACTCCTATGTGTGAAAATTGGTCTTAATTCATAAAATGAGATTGTAACGTGCATGAATGCTGACACCATTATTCTTTGACAAAATGAAAATGTACAGGTACAGCTGGATTTGAAATGCTAAATTCACTTCAGAATACTGAAGTTTTAGTAGTTAGGCAAGGTTTCTCAGAATAAATGGCATATATCGTATAGATTTTGTAAATGTCATGATGTCGATTCATGCTTGTTACAGTTGAGTTCGTTTGTAACGGACGTGAAAAGTTGACACCAAATGATTCTCCAGAAACGAAATAGTTTTTCACCGGATATCTACGCTTCGCAGTATTAAAAATGTGGAATTTGTGTAGCGAGGGAATGAAATTGTTATAAGAAACGCAGAAACCGGTTGCAATTTTTAAATTATCCTGAGAATACACCGACAAAGAAAGGGCCTACTATTGACACGACAATTCATGCCCGTTACGACTCGAATTACTGAGCTGTAAATCATAGGAAAGGGCAGCTATGACAAATGTCTTTGCTTCAAAACAGAGCTCCCTTCTTGTACAAAAAGTTTATGAACATCTTTCCAATCATTCTAACAGTACAGTAAGGTACACAGCAATCATTTATGTCAACACCAAAAGTGTCCCTTTCATAAGGCCCAGGAAAGTATTCACCTTACAAAGTTTTTGGGCAGTCCACTTGCTTGCATCAATCGATAACTTCGAGTCATCTTCCAAAAAAAAAAAAGAGAATTAAAAGAAGGTTTGAATATTTCCACAATATAGCTTGACAATAAAGGCCTTACAGTAGGCTTCATGGTTGTTTTGTGTATGCAGGAAAACTTACATACACATATCATATCTTTTTTGCGGTTAGAGCACAAGCACATGGCGGTACCTACATCTTCAATATTTCCGCCTCTTCTTGTGTTGAAATACGGAGTCATGATTGCGCCTAAGAGAGGATCGAGTTACCACAAAACAGTGGCTGTAGTAATGTCAATAACAGGGAAGTTGCGAAAAAAGAAATTGATGTGTCCTCATGCACAAAACAAAAGTTCAACGAAAGTCGAGTAGTTTGGGGGCTAAGTTTAGGAACATCGCGCGTTTTGAATGCAAATGGATAACGAAAGCATAATGGTACTTTGCCACTATTAAAGAATGATGCAGTAAGATTAGTTTTATTTTTAAGTACCAGTGTAACGACTGGACAAGATCTTCTCACGTGCGTGCATGAAAGGGCACAGGAAATTGGCAGAGGTGTATGACAGGGGTGAGCAGTAGCTTGTTTAAACAAGTGCCCCGGCAATGAAAGCACATATTCATGTCAATCCTTTGTGAATCATCAATTATTATTATCACACATGAATGTGAAATCAATGCTTTCAGATAACGGGAGCACAGAAATGACATGGTCGCGGGTTTGTAGTAATAATTAGCTGCCATATTTGACGAAAAAAGCTGGCTGCTAACAATGTATCTTTTTTTAAAAAAAAATCTTTTATCATGTTTTTGATCCCACATTTTGCAAGGTGTAATCAAGTTCTTAACAGGTATGCGCTTACATCACCACGCAACTTTGATATTTCTCGGGGTATGCATGATCACTAATTGGTCGTTAAAAAACAAATTGATTTTCCTTTCATTCCTAGCCTATTTTATTCCATGAGAAGACATGTAGCGGAAACAGTGCTTCGCATGCCCTCACAATATTCAACAAAGACACCAAGTCATTTCATTTTTAAAAAAAATTCAACTGTTAAACACTTATAGCTTGACATAACATTTAGTTGACGTCTCTACCACTTCTGAATAACTTTTGGTTAAATACTACATTCTGTGAACAACTTCACTGTGAACGCCTCTTACTTCTGCGTGACATCTGTCCGATAACGATAGTTTGAGAGGGTGAAGACACATCTTGCTTATTTGAAGCTTGTAAAAACCTTATCGACTGAAAAGCTTGGTAGCCGTTATAATCGTTTCGTTTCACATGCTGAAGCATCAGGAAACAATTATCTAACGGCTTACAGAGGTATAAATTCAAGCACAGTGGACTGTGCAACAAATTGTTAGAAGTGTACAAACTTTATAGATAAATACATCTGCAAAGTGCATAAAAATATTATTTAACAATGGAGATGAATTTGTCAAGAAAAGGCAGCTTTCCCACCGATGTTAAATCGATTGACAAGGACATTCCACGGCCAATGACAACTATTAAGCCTGCGGATCTACTGACGTATGAGCAGTCTATGCACATAATGCGCATTTTAATGTACGGAGTGACTCCTGTCATATCTGTCCTGGGAGTAGTGGGCAATATTTTCAGCATCATAATTCTGCTGAAACATGGTCTCCATAAGTGCTCCAACATTTTGTTGATATCCCTTGCTGTCACGGATCTCACATTCTTGATTGCCTTCAACAGCGTTCCCAAAATCCTGTACGAAGTCGTGGGGGTAGAGGACGCCTATGATTATGACCGGGATACTGCCTTTGCCTTGTATGTACTGTATCATGTCTTCAATGTTTTAGACTACGGAATGGGAAACATATCTCTCACCATGCCGATGCTCATAACCATTGAGAGACTTATTGCCGTGTTCCTGCCATTTAAGTTCAACCTCATCATTACGCCTGTACGATGCTGGTTTGTTGTGGCAGTTACCTTCTGGTACACCGTTATTATTTACGTATCTTTCTGGAACAGCTTTATCTACAGGCGAGATATTGAATCCAACATTTCAGTTGGCGTCATGAAATTCTCAAAACTTTATTACGACAATCCCAATACAGTAGAACTGATCAATCAGATGATTGCCTATATGAGTATGAAAATTCCGCCCGTGTTCACGTTTTTTGGGTGCCTTTTAATTAGCATCAAAATCAAGGTGGCATCCAACAAAAGAAAGAAGATGACAAAAGCAAACTCGAAGGAAGCGTCCTCCAACCGCACGACCAAGATGTTGCTAGCAGTGTGTTTTGTGTATATGTTGGCGAGCACCATCCTCTCCCTACCCACCTACATTCCTCAGTACACATACTACTCCATATTCAGCGACGCCCCTTCCAACATAGGCCGTGTCATGTACCAGGTGATGAACATTGCCGTCTGCATCAACAGCGCTGCCAACTTCGTCATCTATGTCGTCATGAACAAGAACTTTAGAGATACCTATAAGTCACTGTTCGTTGTATGCATGGACAAGCGAAAATAGCCAGGTGTCATACGTACTACGGAAGGACAGTTCCCTCTTCTAGGACAGTTATTTGCTTCGTCGATTAAGTGATGGACGCCCTAAGATGATTACACTTGAAACAGTTTCGAAGTTGAAATTTGGACAGGATCTGCAAGGGTATCACTAAAACTAAACATGATCTTTCTACCGCAGTGATCATTGCGGTATAGTGATACAAATCGCATTAAAAAGATCCATGATGATTATCCGTTTGTAAAATAAAAGAAGTATCAAGATGGTTCTTTGTCTGTGATAATTCAAACCTAATTTGCTAATTTAAGTGGAGAACAAAATGGGAATAGATCTAGATATCGACACTTTTTGAGATGATTCAGTCTTGTCCTTCTTCATTAATTTGACACCAGCCTGTAGATAAAAGATGTAGATGGAAGGGCTACGCGGAGGCTGTAAACAAACGAAGATACGAAATCTCGCAGTGAGTCATGTAACTTACTTCTACGAGATGGACTCATGTTAATTCAAATGAATGATCCATTCAGCTCGACGTTAGGTACTGGACACTATAGTTGGAAAGGGGGGGTTTAAAATTTGACATTAACCACTCAGATAACATGTGCAGGGACACAACCTTTCTCCTTTTTCATGATCACAACAATAATCTGTAATTTGACGGGGCAGTATGTCTATGCCTAAAGGTATATAGTGGCGATAGGAGGCGACGCATTAGTGGGCGATTCGGTAAATGAAGGGTTAAAGGAATCGACTACTTCTCTATTGTAGAATCTGGGTCACTGCTTTGGAACGCACTATCTCCTCGAATTTAGTGAGTTTTGCACATAGTGTTTTTTTTTTTTTTCCTCATCTTGCGAAAATTGTACTTGAAAATACAATTGCAGTTTTAATTACCAGATTTCATACATGTATTTTAGACGCAATAACTTAGCGAGTTAGTCTCAAATCTTTAACCGACCTAATCGGTCCCAAGCCCGCAACAGGAATACCAGGGCCGCCTTCTGCTAAATTAAATTATTTACCACAAAAGGAAAAGGGGTTGGTGATACTGTACTTGTTGACTGCACTGAAATGCATGTGTTTGAGGCCTCCATGTTAAAGTGAGTCTTGAGGTCATCAACGAACAAGCACCACTGGCTTTTGACCAACTGCTTTTCAAGATGTAGGATGAAAACATTCTTCAGCCACGTAAAAAGAGCTCGGAGTCCATCCGTCTATTTAAGGAGCGACCAAATGCTGCGTTCTCAAAACTTTTAAACGCGTCGTAGTTGAAACGGCAACCAGCAAAAAAAAATCTTGGATTGGACAAACTCTTCAACAGTTGGACATATTCTCCAGCATCACTCTAGCACGCCATGAGGTGATGACACTTTTCTCCCCTGTAGCTAACTAATAATTCTTGGGAACTCGTCGTGAGCAGATAACGTTGTCACTCTTAAGACACTGAGCTTTTGCAGATGCTGCTTCCATACTGAAAGCACAAATATCATTGTTAAGTGTTAGTGATATTAGTAATCAACAAAGAGAAAGAGAGAGAGAGAGAGAGAGAGAGAGAGAGAGAGAGAGAGAGAGAGAGGAGGAGGAGGAGGAAGAAGAGGAATTGCTAAATGTTAATGATGATAGTAACCAACCATAGAATAAGAGGGGGAGAGAGAGAGAGAGAGAGAGAGAGAGAGAGAGAGAGAGAGAGAGAGAGAGAGAGAGAGAGAGAGAGAGAGAGAGAGAGAAAATGGATATAGAATTGTAACTTCATATATGCACCAATCTTGTCATTCTTGGACAGATCATACTGGTAGGAAGCGACACTAATAAAGAGCCACACAACAAAATTTTTTTTATTGACTTTTCAGTTAAGACGTTGAAAATAATGGTACAAGAAATGAATAATGATAGTAAGAGAGATTAAAAAAAATGTTTTCATCAGGAGTCGTCACTCTCGGACAACCCCAGATATTGGCTGTCCTATAGTCCCGACACGCACATTTCCATTCGGCTCTATCGGACACCTTATACGGCGAAGTAGAGAAAAAAATCGAGCTAAACACCAACAGCATTCCAAAAAATAAAACATAGTAGGGAGTTCTCTGTAGTTTACATTAGGACTTACCTAGTCAGATGTTTCCAGATCGTCTCCAGAAGCTAGTCATAAAGTGCTCAAACGACGTAAAACAATATTATACCCGGAAAAAAACCGATTAAAAAGTATGTAATGTTTCCGGAAAGAAAGATTTGCACATTTTTTCAGTAAAAGCGCAGAGGTCGATGCCTTCAGGCGAACGCAGACGATAGTGCGCACCCGCTCTACTTTACAAATTTCCAACAAATTTCCAGCAACCCCAGAAACTCAAGTCGAAGCGTCATCCGATCCTCCCTCTTCCAGGCCCGCCCCCCCCCCTTCCCCCAACAGATGCAGTAAGATGCTAGTGGCCGTGGCACAAGAAAAATACTATGTCCTGGAAACCCCATCCTCAACTGAGACGTCTGTGGAACCCACAGAACTAGCAGAACATCTTGCAAAAATCTCTACAGACGGCCGAACCAATTCCATGAGTTGTGGTGCTGGCGATTCTTCCTTTGCCACCATTTCAGCTTCAGTAAAGTTATGACACACAAATTAATCTATTTTCCTACTGGCTTTCTGGGCAATTTTCACATAATACTCCAAATACAAGGGTAAACTTTTAATTGTCGAAACTCGCCCACTTCTAAACTTGGTATGTGAATAAATTTTTCACAGCTTTTCAGAGTACTTTTCTCCGTGCAGGATACAAAGTTACATCCTTCAGATCCACTAAGAAAAACCGTTCCACCACCATTCAGGGATCAAGGTCAAAGGCGTGCCTTGAAATGCAGCAACAGCCTCTTCAGTGCTTTAAAACAAATATTCTGTGAGCTGAGACTTGTTCACTGGAAACAAAAAGAAATCACAAGGTTCTAAATCAAATGAAAATGAAGGGTGGGGCAAGAATGTCAGCTTTATGTCCGTCAAAAATGCTGTTGTTTTCACCGCAGTATGGGCCGTCGCATTATCATGATGCTAGAGGACTCGCGGTACTGGTGTTCTTGGGCGTCGGTTTTTCCCACAGTTCAAGAATTTTGGGAATTTCCCTCAGAAGTAACATATTTATAGTTTTCAAGCAGAATCTTTCCCGTATGGCCAGTCAAGCCAAAGTAAACCGCTGCCATCTGCTTTTTTTTTTGACACTGCATTCACAGAGGTGGTGGTTCTTCACCGACCTAGAAACTGGCTTGGCTTTTCGTTTCTGGGTCATACATGTAGATTCTTGTTTCAGCATCAGTGATAACATTGTAAATCTTTTTTGATTTCCCGTTGTCGAACTTTTTGAAGGTTTGTGTGCAGTAATCTACGCGGCCTTTCATTTGATCGGCCATGAGGCGAGGAACCCATCTAGCACAAACTTTCTTTAGGTGTAGGCGTTGATGCAAAATGATGAAAGCAGTAATCGATGACAAGTCCAAGGTCTCAACTATTACGGCATAATGTAACGTTTGAAGTCAGCCTTACTGCGTGCTGTCACTGTTGAAACAGGATGACCTGGATGGTCATTGCCTCCCAGGCTCTCCCGTCCTTTTGAACCCCTGGCACCACCAACAGATTGTAGCCTTCGATCAAGCAGATGTGTTCAAAACTGCTGTCAAAAATTTCGTACCAATTCTTTAGGTATAGTCCGAACAAGAAGTCATAGAAATCATAGTTCGGAAGTCATGTCTCAAGAGATTCATTTTGCGTCTTCTGCTAACGCACTTTCGCTGTACTTAACGAGCTATATTAGGCGGTACATCCGGAATCAATAAAGGCAGCGCTATGAAATTTGCAGACTTTTATGATACAAGGTGCAGTTCAATGATGTGAACATTCACAACTCTGAGACGTCTGGAGGCTGGCAAGTCTCCATAACTAAAGCGTAAACCTTGTACCATACCAGACATTTACCACATTGGCTCATAAATTTACCATTGTTAGAGGCGACAGTCGCAATAGAAAAGCCCTTCTTTACCCTCATCATCCGAATCCCGCCGTAAAAGTGTTCTGTAATAGAAGAACCCAAGTTGGCAGAGTATCATCTCTGCACAATTTAGGACGAATCAATAAAAAATAAAGGTTGGGTGGGGGAGGGAGTGGAGGCCTCAAACTTGTAACTTTGTAACATGACACAAGATGAATCTATTTTCCCTGTCGTCTGTGCTTCAGTAATATATTTACGAAGTCACAACGTACTTTCATTTCTCTATTTACCACTCATTACTATTACATGCACATCATATGTGTGTCTAACTACGTGCGACAAGGAATTCATGGTGGGCTTAAGAAGAATATTGTTCTGAAGAATTAAAAAAGCCAGTCAGATAAGTCAAACACAATCTATGTGGCCTTTGTGTCTAGTCACATAGTTCTGTCAAAACAATTGGTGAACATTATCAACAAAGCCCAGTTAGAGCTATGCCATTCTATCGTTATCGTCGGAAAGCGAGTCTCGCCTACATTGGCCATGGAAACTTCCTCGACTTAGATATGCATTACATATTATTTCAAAGACTAGATATTATTACATTCAATTTCATGACTGTGACTCTCGGATGGACAGTAAACTAACGATCTGCATAGTAACTTTGCAGTTTATGAATCATTTACTCGCAAAAATTGGAAGCTTTCCATTGAATTCAAATGATAATTCAAGTTACAATAAAGTGACTTTTCATGCACCACCTACCTTGTTATATTCCGGGCGGGCCTTTATGGCCTTAATGCATACTATTATGCGCACTGGTAGAGCTCAGACTATAAACGTATTGTTTCGTCCCCCATATGAAGGAGAAAAATAATGAACTTATGCAAAAGAAAGCTGTATGTACCGATATAATGTTTTCTACATCCAGTTTTAAGTGGCATAGTTTCCAAATCGTCAGTTTTCACATCCAGACGTACACGTATTGACTGTACAGTAAAAGTTAAAAAAAAACAAAAACAGCACACGTGGCTGCGGTAAGCATGACGCATTAGATAAAATTATTATAGATCTAAATCAGTTACGAATGTAATAGACATTGTGTTTTTTTAGAGACTGTATATTCAATTTTTTTTTTACATGGCCCAGGATCGGTGTATTGACACAAATTCCCAATTCTTCGATGTCTTCAGCTAACCTAACCTTATGAAGAGCAAAGGCTCAAGAAAAAAACAATAAGACGTAGGCCTGAGACTCATTAAGTTTTTATTGTGTTTTGATGTATGCTCTTCAACTGACGTAGTCTCGACGTTACATAGTAACAAAGCTAGGAATCAGGAACGTAAAATGAGCATAACAAAATGGGAGGGAGAGGAACAAATCGCAACAAACTGCCATATTAAATCCAGAGAAGAAAAAGAACAAATGTTAACGAACCGCTATATTACCCCCCTCTCTAGAGAAATGTTGGTTTAAGACGATCGATTGTTACATAATCTTGCCGACCATTAAGGTCAATAATAAAATACTTGGTATTACGATTAATAACCTTGCGAGGTTCGCTGTGTGGCTTCTGCAACCCAAGATGTGTTTTGTCATTACGTACCCAAACGTGGGTACAAGTAGACAGGGACGTAGGGACATACACGCGTTTACGTGTGATGCGGGAAGTGTGGCGCGGAGTCCTTTCATGTGTTTTTTTAACCGACTAGTGTAGTCCTCAGATATCGGGAACGAGCTTGTTTCACGAGCAGTCACGAAATCTCTTGGTAAGTGCAGTGCCGTGCCATATACCATCTCGGCCGCGGAACAACCAAGGTCATCCTTCAATGTTGTACGGATGCCGAGTAGGACGAGAGGAAGATGCTCACACCAGTAGAGAGAGGGTTCGTAGATCCGTAACGCTGCCTTTAACTGGCGATGGAATCGTTCAACCATCCCATTAGCACATGGATGAAAATTGTCGTGCGGGAACGTCTGATACCTAACAGTCCAGTAAGTTCAGTCCACAAATGTGATTCGAACTGACGACCGCGGTCTGTTGTGATAGTTGAAGGGACGCCACCTACCGTCCCGTTTCGGGACCATATGTAAGGCAGATGACCAGTTACTTGATGAAGGTCGAATAATGCCCATGTCTAGTAGATTTTGAATTTCCGCTTGAGCGATTTTGAGCTTCTCAGGAGCAAGACGACGTGCCTTAGCATGAGTGGGTGGTCCTACTCCTACTGTAATGATGTAGTGCGTGACATTGTGCTTTACAGATGCGTTAGTAAATTCAGGACGAGTGAGAGAAGGAAATTCATCTAAGATAGACTAGATTCGAATTTTGACTTAAGACGTGTGACGGAGATCGGACAAATTTTTGGACTTGCGATGGGCTTAACCGCGACCATGGAATGTGATGACGTGTCCAGAAGTTTGTGTCTCGCAACGTCAACAAGGAGACTAAAGTGGCGTAGGAAATCTGCACCAATAATTGGATGACTCATCTTAGCAATGATAAAAGACCACTTGAAACGTTTTTCTAGCCCAATGTCGAGTTGTAGTATCATGTTGCCATATGTTGGTATGTGACTTCCGTTTGCAGCCTTGACGTTCAGGGCGGTGCGTTCACTTTCGGTGCGTCTCGGTATCACGCTCACCTCAGCACCAGTGTCGACCAAGAACGATCGTTTCGAAATCTTGTCTGTGACGTAGAAAAGACGGCTATGAGATGAAGTGCTGCCAGTCGATGAGGCCGCTTCTAAGTACTGGCGCGGTCATTTTCCGAAAATAGACATGGTGGTCTGCATCGTTTCGCAAATTTGCCGAAAGTATGGTGATACCAACAGACACTCTTCGAGTCATGTGATGCTCGATCGTGAAATTTCACACGTTTAGCAGGTGACTGGTTTCGTCGCCTTGATCGTAGTTCAAGAAGCTGGTTCTCGAGTCGTGAGATATGTTCGTGAAGGTCGTGTAATGTAGATTGCTGAAAGGTTGCAGCAGACACCGTGTTGCATTGGGAACCAGAGGATTCCATGATAAGGTCTGCTTTGTCAGCTAACGCATCGAGTGTTAGATCGCCAGTCACCGCATCCAGGCATTTCCTAACATCTTCAGGTAGTTTTTGTAAGAATGTTTCGCGGAGAATTTCGGTGTCGCCATCACTGGGCGTTTCAAGGTGTCTTCGCATTCTCCCCTGTAACTGAGTGGGGCGACTATCCCCAAGTTCCTCTCGAAACAGACTTTGCAGCTGTTGTCTTCGCGATGTGGTCGTACGTTTGATCAGAATCTCTCGCAGAGTATGGTATGAGTTTGTTGTCGGAGGAGATACGATGACATCTGGAATCTCTCCAGCGACTTCAGGATTCAGAGCCGCGACGACGTGGTTGAATTTCGCCTTCTGAGTCATGATAGAAGCGGTTGCAAACTGTGCCTCAATTTGCTTGAACCATAAGGGCGGATCTAACGTCCAAAACGTCGGTAGCTTCTTCGTTAGGCCTACCTTTGGAATGTGTTCTTCCATATCACGTCGGAGTCACCAGTGAATAATAAAGGCTCAAGAAAAAAACAATAAGACGTAGGCCTGAGACTCATTAAGTTTTTATTGTGTTTTGATGTATGCTCTTCAACTGACGTAGTCTCGACGTAACAAAGCTAGGATTCAGGAACGTAAAAAACTGAGCATAACAAAATGAGAGGAAAAGGAACAAATGGCAACAAACCATATTAAATCCAGAGAAGAAAAAGAACAAATGCTAACGAACCGCTATACTTACTTCTCATCAAAGCACAAAGGGGGGCGTCCCAGGATTTTGCCGAATAGCAACTGACTGGGAAGAAAATTGTTGGTACACCTGAATCTCTCCAGCAGTTGTGCCAAAGATACAGAGTTTGATCACGCTTGTCGGTGAAAACAGCCGACTTACTGATCTGTCCTGTGCTAGGTTTGGCAAACAATAAAATTTTATTGGCATTCCAGTTCGTTCGTCTACCGATGTCTTATTGTTGTTGCGGCAGCAGCTAGGGATACAGCAAAACCTAGCTCCTCGCTTGACAGTCTTGCGATTTATCAAGAGCAGGGCTGCGTTTGATTGGTCCTTGCGGCATCGCGGAAGGGTCCGCCTGTTTATTCTGTGGACCGTTCCATACAAAAGAAGTATCAGTCTTTAGCCAAGCCAAGATGACTGCACTAGTGCGAAAAAGTAAGAAAATAATGCACTGGCTTGAGAGTGGTGTTGCTATACTTCCATCTTTTGCCTTATTCGCTAGCATACATACCACCGCCGATTCTTGTCACATCCTTCTTCGACACGAAGCCGTTGATAAGACGCTCTACTAACAAATTTGAAACCGTAAATGGTTGCCGCCATGTTGCCGAGCACTGTCTTCAGGTGATCGCAAAAGACGTCACATTTCTAACAAATCTCTTGTTGTAGGTGTACACCTTTCTTACCCGACCGCATTTGACGCGCACCATTCAACACCAAATTCCCAGATAATCTTTAGACAATTGGCTCTTGAATAAAACACCACTTGCAAATTTGAAACCACACATAAATGCCGCCATCGTTGTGAGCTTCCCATGGGGATCGCAGGTATTCCAAATTGAGTAACTAACGTCTAAGCTCCGCCCTCAGTATGTAAACAAGGCGTCTAGGCTCCACACACTGGCTCTCGATACGATCGCGAAAGAACCAAAAATGTAGCCCAGGACTTATCTCTGCCTTTTTTTTTTGCAATTTGAACGTCACGAATATTTCATAAACTATAACGTACGGCCAGTGACCATTTTTCTTTTCATGACGTCACTTCACCAGCAGTAGATGCATTACAATTCAGTTCAGCAATGTATGATATTTATTCTGGTGTAGCCGTATGTGCTGCTCTGACAATATATCTTTAAACATTTTCCAGTGTTTCACATGATTTTCTCTCACGCTGATAGCTGGAAGGATTTAACTTGCAAAATTTCATCGGATATTGGGAGCATGGAACAGGGTCTGGGTATAATGCCAATTCCGGAATGCGACAGAATGGCTCTTCCGGATTTCTATTTTATAACTGATATAATGGAGAAAACGATATATAGCAAAAGGTGGGCGGGACTTCGATATAAATATGCACTCCCAGGAAGAGGAATACTATGTCAGAATAGGAATTCAGTATAATAATTTTGTTTTCTCCAGATTACAATATGAAAATGGCCATCTCGGAATGCAGTATAATAACTTAGCAGGAACAAGAATTAAATACCTAAAAATGGAATTCGATATTAATTTGCAGTAATCGGAACTTGATATAAAATGTGAAATTACAAGGAACCATAATTTCTCGTGCGCCGACCGCGAAAATCACTATTTCGTAGTTACAATTCTGATCCCGAATTCACAACTTATGAAAACACAAAATAATGAATGTATACGTTACTGCAAAGATAGTGAATTGTGTAGTTGATGTTTGCGTTACTGTTGCTTTTCTTCTTCTTGTTGCTGCTGCTGATGCCGTTGTTCATACTATGTTGGTGCTGTTGCTGTTACTGCTGTTCATTTATGCGATTGCGATTATGAAACGTATAGGACGACGACAACGACGCCGACGATGATGATGATGATGATGACAACAACGAAAATTAAGATCATCAATTAAAAGAACAATTCATCCACGTTGATGTAAGACGTTCCATTTTAAATACATCAAGAAAGGATTATATTGGATTGTACTGCACAATTTGTGAAGTATCAAGATAGCTAATTTCTCATAAACTTGTTGCTTTATTAGTTTTCGAGATACTAACACTGTCAACGGGGAATGATTCCTTTCGCATGATTTATGCGTTACGCCATAAAGGCGCACAGTAGTCTTCTTGGCTCATTGTATAAATAAAAATAAAGTTTCTTATAATGTGATGTCTACTTTGCGGTTTAAGGACAAACGACATGAGACCCTACTTATAATCATTTTCACTGTTCCACCTCCTCTTCTTTTGAAATACGAAATCTTGATTTCACCTGAGTAAGGATCAAGTGCAGACCAAACAGTGGCTGTATTGTTAATAAGGAAGATGCGAAACCCCAAATATTGATGCATTTACATGCACAAAAAGTAAATAAAACTGATCGAATGCATGTATGGAGTCCTCGAACTGACTGTGCGCGATGTTTAGGGACTTCAGATGTTTCGGGCGCAAATGGGTGGTAAAAGTACAGTACAAGGATACCTTGCCGCTGTTACAGAATGGTACAGTGAATATTTTTTAAAGCTCGCTAGCAACTGGACAAGGTCGGTCATGCGAGTGCATGTGGGTGGCAGAGAAAATGGGCAAAGATGTATTATCAGGCTGTGCACGGTCGAATTGTTTAAACAAGTGCCCCGACAATGAAAGCACTCATTCGGGTAGATCCTTTGTGAATCATCAGTGATTATACAAGAACGTAAAATCAATCCTTTGAGATAACGGGTGTACAGAAATGACATGTTTGCACGTTTGCAGTAATAATTAGCCGCCATATCTGCTGTAAAGAACAAGGCTGCTAACAGTGTATCGACTTGTTTAGATTTTTTATTCTTTCATCATATATTTAGTGCCGCATTTGGTATTGTATATTAAAGTATCAAACAGTTCCTTACAACTCAATAGAATGTTGCTAATTTCTCGGGTAATTTTCATGATCACTAATTGGTTAGTTATTGAATTTCAATACAGACTTAGCCTATTTTATGTCGCGAGAAGATGCACTTGTTGGCGGAAATAGTGCTTCGCATGCCCTAACAGCCTGCAACAAAGACATTACATCAGTGTTTGTCATTTCATAAATTAAACTTTGCAAAATTTATTGCTTGATATAACATTCAGTTGTCTCTAGCACTTCTAAATAACTTTTGACTAGATGAACACCCTGTGAACATCTTTACTGTGGACGCCTCTTACTTCTGGATGGCGTTTATTCGATGTCATTAGTTTGAGAACGAAGAGACATAGGGTGTCTTTAAACCTTGGAATAACCTCATCACAAAAAAAAAGGCTTCATAACAACATAACTGGTGCCTTGATCATTGTTATTACCTCATGTGACTGAAGCATTAGGATACAGTGATCTAACGGCTAGAAGTAGAAGACCTATATACGTACAAGCACAGTTGATTGGACAACAAATTGTTAGAAGTTTACAAACGTTATAGATAAGTACAGCTCCAGATTGATAGTTTGACACATGGAAATGAATTTGTAAAGAAACGACAGCTTTCCGGACGATACTATATCGATTGAAAAGGACGTACCACGACCGACGACAACTCTTAAGTCTGTGGATCTACTGACGTATGAGCAATCCATGCACATAATGCGCATTCTGATGTACGGAGTGACGCCTGTTATATCTGCCCTGGGAGGAGTGGGCAATATTTTCAGCATCATTATTCTGCTAAAACATGGTCTCCACAAGTCCTCCAACATTTTGCTGATATCCCTGGCTTTCACGGACCTCACATTCCTGATTGCCTTCAATAGCGTCCCCAAAATCCTGTACGAGGTCGTGGGTATTGAGAACGCCTATAATTATGACAGGGATACTGCCTTTGCTTTGTATGTCCTATATCAGGTCTTCAATGTCCTAGACTACGGAATGGGTAACATGTCTCTCACCATGCCCATGCTTATAACTATTGAGAGACTTATTGCTGTGTTCCTGCCATTTAAGTTCAATCTCATCGTTACGCCTGCCCGAAGCTGGTTTGTAGTGGCAATTACTTACATATTCTGGTACACCGTCATCATTTACATATCCTTTTGGACCACCTTTGTCTACAAGAGAGACGTTGAGTACAACATTACTGTTGGCGTCATGACATTCTCAAAGCTTTACTACGACAATCCCCATACAGTAGAACTGCTCAACCAAACGATTGCTTATATAAGCATGAAAATCTCGCCCGTGTTCACTTTTGTTGGCTGCCTTTTAATTAGCATCAAAATCAAGGTAGCGTCCAATCAAAGAAAGAAGATGATAAAAGCGAACTCTAAAGAAGCTTCCTCCAACCGCACGACTAAGATGTTGCTGGCAGTATGTGTTGTGTACATGTTGGCTTGCACCATCCTCTCCCTACCCACCTACATTCCTCAATATATGTACTATTCCATGACCAGCGATGTCCCGTCCAACATAGGCCGTGTAATGTACCAGGTGATAAACATTGCCGTCTGCATCAACAGTTCTGCCAATTTCGTCATCTACGTCGTCATGAACAAGAACTTCAGAGATACTTACAAGTCACTTTTCGTTGTATGCATGGACAAGCGAAAGTAGTCAGATGTCATACGTACCATGGTACCATGAAATAAGGTTTCACTCCCTAGGACAATTGTTTGCTCGGTTGATGGGGTGCTGATTACTCCAGAATGATTAAAAAATTAAATATTGACAGGAGTAGCAACGGTATCACCAGAATCAAATAGGAAATATCTAGCATAGTGACCACTATAGTGTACTGATATAAATTACGAAACAATAGTAAAAAGAAAAACAGTCCCTCATCGTTATTTCTTTGTTTGTTCTTTTTTTCCATGAAACTTCAAACCCAGTTTGCTGATCGAAGTGGAAAACAAATTTTGATTAGATATTGCTCATTTTTGTGACGATCCGTCTTGAGCTTTATTTTTAATTTTGATAGATTTTAAATTACAATTCTAAGAACTCAGAGGCGCAGGTTAAAGGCCTTCTCGAAAGAAGAAGAGGGAAACGAAGATATATTTTACATAATATTGCGTCGTTCATGTAAGTAGTGTGGCGTAGTTTATAAGAGCTCGACTGAAAATTCAAATGATCCATCCAGGACGATGTTAAATATTGGAGACTAGAATTGGGGTAGGAAAGGGTTTTAAAAACCTAAAAGACTATGACGGGATCGATTGCAGTCGAAGGGCTCAGGCCCAGATGGCGCTGGGAACAAATTCGAATGCGGCGATCAATTTTGGCAATGGCTCGATGGCAGAGACCATGATTGATCGCTGTCACCTCCCTCTCCACAGCTGCCTTCAGGTCTTGAATGGTCTGTGGGTTTTCTCTGAATACGCGGTCCTTCAGAAAAAAAAGTCGAGGGGATTGAGATTTCGGCTGTGGGAGAGGGGGGCGGGGGGCATTCCACTGGCGTTCGTCTGCTGATCAGTCTGTCATCGAATTTTTCTTGCAATCATTGAAGGGTCCTTTGAGTCATTTGGGGCATGGCCCCATCCTATTGAAACCACTGCCTGTGTTGCTTAAATGCTCTCCATTGCCTAGAGCTCTCCAGAACATCTCAAGAACTATAATAATTAATATAACGGTTAGCATTTACAGTCTCAACATTTTCATCGTCGGACTCCAACCAGAATGGTCCAATGATTCCGTTCCTTCCCATTGCCACCCATGCCACCCATGCCATGCAGTATTCTGAATGGAGTGATCTCTCCAGCATAAAGTCAGGAGGCGTTGATCCCCAGAACACGCAGTTCTTTTTATTCACCCAACCGTTGAGATGGAAATGTGCCTCGTCTGTAAACCAGACATCCTGCAGGAAATTGGGATCTCCATCAATGGTCTAGATGAACCACTGACACATAGTCACCCGAGAGGCTTTGTCTTCAATCCTCAGTCGGTGCGAATCTGGATTTTGTACGGGTAGAACTTCCTAGTCTGAGAGTAGGATTCGGCGGACCGTGTCCTTTTTTAAGGCCAAGCTCCTGTGAGCGCCTTCGGAAAGATTTCGTCGGTTCCAGACCGGCCGATGCCTGGACCATGACGATGTGTTGAGTACTTCTACCACTTTTGGGTCTACCTGAGTGGGTGGGTCTTGACACGTGATGACTATTGAGGTTCAGTCACGAACCCACTTTTCTAAACTTTCTTAGCCATGCCAAGATGCGGGCTTTCTTAGGAGCTCGTTTACATAAGAACTTTGCCTTAAATTTGATTTGTGTTTGTGCAAAGGGTCTTGATTCTGTATACTTTAAAACAGCCTTTTCTGTTGGTAGTCACATTTTTAAAATAAAAATTTTTACGACATGACAAAACAGAACTTTGTTTTCATATGACGCAATGTGTGCGCGTTATGTTTTGTTTTTTTCACCGATTTAGGTTATAATTCAAAATGACATAAATGAGTAATTTGGTGCGCATTTTAATGAGATTTTGACAAATAGTAGATCTTTGAACACATTTTAAGTGTACAAAATTTCAAGTCACTTAAAATTTTTTGTAGGAGATATTAAGGATTTGGTGGGTATTTTTTATTTTTTTTTGCGACTTCCTATATATAAGCTCCATTATTCCTGCCTCAGGGGCCGGTCTAATCGGGAGCAAGCTGGCACTTGGGATGAACCGATTTAATCGCATCCTCTACTAAACTGGTTTTTCATGACGAAAGTGAAACTGGTTGATGGTGAGACTCTTTCAACGGCACTGAGAGATTCTTGTTCTAATTTTTACACAACCTTTTACTTATTTAATTATTTGATAATGGCAAACTTAAGTGTGTTGTCGTGCTATTATGTTCTGGAGGGTGTCTCTGTGATAGTGACGCTAGTCACAGTAATAATCCCACAGGGAACCTGCTCTTTTCAGGGTAGAATAGTCGGCACGGTAAAGTCTTTTTGGATGAAGGTTCCACGTGCACGTTTGCACGTTAAAAATCTCTTGACAGTAGACTAGTAGACCTAGCGGCCGTTGTCAGGGCAACTTTCAAAGTAAAATTCTACCCAGTAATTTAATCTCACAGTCAGAAGGGGCGCAATATAGCCGTAATCTTGCTGACGCGCTGTAAAACCCCAGCTCAACAAGCAAACATCTTCACGAAATTTTGGTTGATCCTCTCCACCATCGTTTCAAGGTAGACAGCTGCTGTTTTAATTTTTTCAAGATCCAAGATCCCAGCTCCATGTGGTATGTTAGACTTGCTTATCACCCTCTTGATAAGAAGCATGACCTTTAAGAACTGTAGAGATCCAACCACCTCATCCCAATTGTCCATCAGCTGAGTTGATGGAACCTACCTGTTGCCTAACGGCCACTGTTCGGGCAAAATTGATAGGAAAGTTAATCAAAACCAATATTCCTCTCATCTTGGGGTGACTGCATATGTAGCACACCTCTATATATGAATGGTCAGATGACCATTGAATGACCAGCTCTTGTTATCCATACTATTATTTGGTCAGTGACCTGTTCATAAACTATCTTTACTGATTTGCTTGAGAATCACAGCTGACATCTCTAAGGCTGCACACCTTAAATTTGTCAAGTGACCACGAAGTGACCAGTACTGACCGCTGGTCATCTGCTCAGACAGAAGAGATAATAACTAAAATATATAAAATTTTGGGTCGCTGAATTCTAATATCCACTTAAAATACATGAAGATTTAAAGTATAGCACACAACAAATCATGAAGTCGGAAACATCTGCAACACTTACTCTTTATAGGGTCAGTTATTGGCTGCCCATTTAGTTACTACCCACATCAGTTAAATAACGCCAGTTTGTCGCACTTCACTGTGTCACTTTGGCATATCACATTGTATGACTACATTAGTGCCTCACAATCTGCCGTAAAAGTTAAAACATCAGTGCGGCCGCTGAGTGACCATAAGTGACCACGGCTGACCAGTGGTGGCCCCTCAAATATGTAATCTTCCAAATTTTTGGTGAGTTGCATCCAAAACTGTAAATCCTTAATTGAAAGATATTACCTGTTAGAATTACATTTAAATGAAATCATAATAAGTAAAAAAAAAATGATATGTAAAAACCTTTCGCCGGTTCCATTTATCCACTCAAAGCTCTGATCTGGATCAGTCTGATTGAACTTGACACTTCCTGTTCTAGCAAGAATTTTTCACCCTTGAATTCTTTTTCACTGCATGGAGAGAACTGACACATTTCAGCCAGGTATTATGATTCCCATCTGGCGCAATTAATGTGATGGTTTCTGATGAAAAAAATTATGTCAGATTCTCTGAAAGCATCCAGATGAAGTCTCATATGTCTTGTCTCTGTCCCCATAGAAGGTGAAGATGGGGCTTCATCATTTCAAGGTAGCTCTGCCAAAATGCAAAGTTTGAGTTGCTGTCTATTCATTTGCTTCTCTGTAGCTAAGAAGATGATAGGACGTGAAAGAGTTTCTGAGGACTGTCCTTATGCTTTTCAGCACATAATACACTTTGATAATATGTGCGTCTTTCTCGGACATTCACTTAGGCAGTTGTGGGAAACGACTGTCACAATGCCTGGTATATGATCTTGTGCTTGTTATGAACTTGTCATAATTCTTACCATAGGCAACATCTTTAGTGATTTTCCTTCCAGTCTGTCTCTACTTGACCAAAGCATCAAGCATGTCAGTTACGTTTACATGCTGTTCAATCACTTTGAGGAAATTCCTTGCAGTATTCAGCTCTTGTAGGTACACAGTTAGGAACTCCTTGTAATCCTCCTTGTTTCATTTTAACAGCATCAGCCTGCCAAGTAACCATGTTTCCATCTTTTGTCTGATAACACTCTTCAGACGGTTCTGGTGTCTGATCATCGTCATTTTCATCATAAGAATCTTGTAGCTAAGGATCTGAGTCCTTCAACATAGAGGCCACTTCAGCTTCCTCACTGCTGACATCATCAATGTCCTCATCATCAGTAGATAAAGGAATACCAGGCCATCTTGCATCATAAGCCACCGTGATACCTGGGGAAAGGGGAGGACAGAAAGACAAGTTATTTTTACAAAAACTGATAGATCATATGGGATAACTGACTCCTGAGTTTGTGTAATAAAACGACCCATTTGTCGAAAATAGATGAACTCACTACTATATGAATTTATTTCTAGATAAGATATAAACCGATATAAACATTCAAAACTGAATTTTGAAAGACCATGAGGCAAACAAACACTCTGTAAGTGTAAGCCAATGTTGTGTCCTCGATAAGCCCATACAGCATTTTACTAGGCACATTAGACATTGCACTTCGGATTTTAAACTTTTTTTTTTTGTTACTGTGTTTTTGTCATAGTCAATATAATATCTGTAAAAATACTTTGATTAGAAAACACTGCTGCTGCCAGATCATTGTTAAGTGGGTTCTTCATTACCATCAGTAAAACTACTGATACCATCAACAGGATTTATTATCTCAAAGATATCATAATTTGATCCCAGAACTCTATAAAAGTAGCAGAAGCAGAAAAATGTGTACATCATTCTTGTAATAAAACTTTAATATATTTATACTGTCATTTAGCAATGAAAATATAATAAGTATTGCAGGTTTATACATCTTTAAAAAAAAAACAATACATGTATAGGTATTCACCGATGAAATTGTATAAATAATGTAGGCTGTTGTTTTTTTTTCATGTAACTAGTCAAAGCATCCGCAGATTTACTGGGATATTGTGTGAAGCAAACGATCAAACTATATCAGCAACATTTTCACTGCTCCTCTTTCAGTAATTATTATGCTCAGACACGTCATTTTACGTAAACATATCGGTGAAGCTGAGAAAAAAAAAAGCCGAATGATTTTTCATGACGTCAGCCTGTTTTAAAATCCGCCATATTGGAGGAATTTGACCTTAAAACGCCAGCTTAACTGCAGACACGACAATAGTAATGACGTCAATTTTAACAAATGGAACAGGTCATTCGGATATGTGAAAAATCCATTTTCTGTTCAGAGACAGCCAGGAACACTGCAGCTAAGCCAAAAAATAAAAAAAAGGATCAGTTACAGTGAATTTGTCATTTATACAGCAACTTTGCTGAAATCGGTGGAGAAATTAACGCCGACGGCATGCATGGGAGGAAGCGTTGCTTGGCCAATGCACAGGAAAATCATGCCGGGACCTTCACCTTTCTGTCGGAAAGCATCAATGTTGCTTCATACGACCTATATCATGTGCCTTCTCTTGAATCTACCCCTCTCCAGTCCGAAGATTACATTCACTCTGATAATCGACTCTGCGTCGAAGATAATCTCGACCAAGCATCTTGAAGAATGTTGTCAAAACTAAAGTTCGTATTTGGGACCGGCTGTGAAAATTTTACGGCGGACCGCGAAAATCAGTGACATATACCCATTAAAAACCGAGTTAGGAGTGAAGTTCACGTAACAAAGGAAAATACGCAATTAAAAAAAAAATACGAACTGTTTGAGCACTCGAAAGTAACAAAAGAAACACCTTCAGAGCAAAAGGAAGATGTATGCAAAAATTTAGCTAGATTCGTGCACAAATAGTCGAGATATGGCTCCCACAAATTTCGCTAGTTTTTCTTATAAAATAAGATGTATGCATTGTTCTGTCCCAAGGTAAATGTATGCATGAGGTAGGTCTTTACCTCCCCCTCCACCCACTCTCCCCCTTTTTAAATTTTTTTTTTCTTAAATGAATAATACATGAATTGGTCTATGCCAAGTTTAATTTCTAAGATTGGAAAAATTGTTTAAAAAAAAACAAAACAAAAAACAAAAACAAAACTAGGGTGCTTTGATCATTATAGATCATTTTCAGAGCTGTAATTTAAAAAAAAAAGTGAATATTATCCCTGACAATTTACGAAATATTTTGCAAGGCTGTAGTCTGAGCTATGAAATGTGTATTTATCATCAATATGAAGTCACTCTAAGTCCAAAGCTTCAGCTTTTCACCAAATAAAAAACAGGTAATAGTTGACCAGGGAGAGATTGGCTAAAATAGCTTCTTGCAGACAATTTTTCAACGGCAGCTTGTGAACTTATGACGACAAATGAACTTGTGACAGGAATAGGAAAAGAAACCAATTTAAAATTCTTTGATTTTATAAGTACTTTAACACAGTGCATGTACTCTCACTTAGTTACATCTGTACCCCAGAAACTGAAACAGGATGATAAGTATCTTTCTTAAGTTTTGGTAATATACCACAAAAGGGGGAATGGTGTGTAAACTGTCGAGTTTCTTTTCATAAGTTAGGATTCACGGTTGTATCCCAAAAGTAAGAGTGAGTGTTGTCGAAGTGAGGACTGGATTAGGGTAAATAAATGTGTTAGGACAGTCTGAGCAATCTTTCAGTCTTTCAGGGTAAATTATCCACCCATGCCAGGATCACTGATCAACCCCAGCAGTTTTCTTAAAAAAAGGGCAATTTTTTGACGCAGTGGCCCCTGTAGACTTCACTAGCTCTGCTGCCTGCAGCCATTTCTGCCGAAAACTGCACAATAGGGAAACAGTTTTTTGCAGTTATGTGGTCTAAATTTGAAAAAAAAAACACAACTCTCGTTGTACTCTGAAATATTCACTTTAGAGAAATTAGGCATTGATATTGAGCATTATTTTTCAAATCTAACTATACAATTCTTGTGCAAGTGGGGCTTAGACCTGTCAGAGAGACTAGATCAAATATGACAAGAGACCATTCTTTCTCCCTGCCCTCCGTGGACATCGTTTGCCCATCCATCAATCATCTAAATAATTTCCGTGCTTGCTCCAGAATAGAAAAAAAAATCGGACAAATTATCTATTAAACTTAAAGTTCATTGATATCAGTGTACACTGTGACATAAAATAATAAAAAACCCCCAAAAACGATACACACAGGATCAACCTTAAGTATCAAAATTTAATCAAACACTTTAAAAATGCACGTAAGGGAGGACCCGCCATGTAGAAAAAAAAATCAACTTTTCAGTAGAAACAAAAAAGTAACAGTTAAATAAAAAAAATGACAAATTTGGGCTGCAGTAAAAAAACATGCGCAAATTTTACGCACACATATTTTATTTCTTAACACGTAACATTGCAATAAAAATGCACTGCATCTCATGTTTCCAAAAACCATTTTACAAATAAGAAATTAAAATAATTTGAAGAGCATTATTTCTCAAGATGGATCCTTAAAAAATGAAATGATATGTTAAAGAAAATACTCAACGTGCCGTTCTTTTCTTCCAATGCAAAGCCATGTTTCTGACTTCATTTTCTACTTTTTGTTGTAGTTGTTGGACGGTTTCCGGTGGGGGTTTTCGTCAGTGCCATTCTCCCTAAACTTCTTTAGCCATGCATAGATTCTGCACTTCTTCAGACACCTCTGATAATGACATCCAAACCTGTAATTCAATATATCGACCTTGATTTCAGGTATTCTTCGATAGCAGAAGTTTTCGGTTGATTTGTCCAACAAAAACATACTTCCGATCTCAATATCAGTTTAAAGAATACGATGGTGCGAATATAAGATGCGGAATACAAAACATTTTTAAGAACTTTGGCGGTGCAAACGAAAAGCACGAAATTCGATTTTAACATAATAATATTATTTTGATTTTCAGATAAAAAGACACTGACATTAGTTTGATTCATTAAACGTGGTGAGTTTATAGGCCCATGGGTCAGGTATATCAGTCAGACTAACTTGAAAAATGTAACTTTAAAATTAAGAGAGTTACGAAGGATACGGTGGGTATCGTTTTTTGTGTGTCACCCTGTAGATAACTTGCAATAATTGCTATAGAATATAACTGTTGATTTGTGAGTAATAAAAACAAATAAGGAAATAGATTTTCAAAGTTTCACAGCAGCAGTGTTATGTTATGTGGCGAATCATCGCTCTTTCATAATTCAATCCATCTATTTCACAAGGAAACTTCTTGCAACATTATTTTGATCAAAATTGTCCATAACTTTTCGAGTTACGAGAGTCATTCAAATATTATGAAGGAAATACATATATTATGTTTGGACTTGGTTTCAAATATAATCTCACACCGGCTCTACTAAGCGTGTTACTTGTATATTATCCAGGCACATAATGTCATTAAATAAGAAGATCGTTATGCCATCTGTACTGTAATTTAGCTGTACAGCAATAAATTCGTTATTTTTGGGGGCACGACTAGACGATACCAATGGCAGATAGTGGAGCGATACAGCTAATCGATTGTGCAACCTACCCAAGCAGGTCATGGAAGTTGAAAACTGGAGCATATTTCTTTTCATGCCATGAAGTAAACTTGTGCTGACATCAACACAATGGAGTTAAAAGATACCATTATTTTCCAGGATTTTGCCGTGGATATTTTGATGAGCTACATTTTGCAATGTGGTTATTTCCGCATGAAAATACCTTGACTTTTCAGTTTTCCATTCTTTGTCCACTGGATACTGCAATCAGCTAACCATGTTGTCTACAATGCCTTGTTTTGGTCCACCCTTCCCGGCCATTTCTGCAGAGTTTAACAAGCAAGAACCCAAGCTTTGACGTGTGTGTTTTTTTTCCGCATGAAAGACATCAAATTCCATTCATATATTGCTATCCACATGGGATGGGGTGCTTTAAAAAATGACACTTTAGGTGGTATAAGCAATTTCCTTCAACGTTTCATTCGGATCGTTCGAGTTTTTGGGCTGATTTTGGACCTTTTCTTCCTCTTCGTCGTACACTTGATATATTGCTGCAGATGAAGTAGTAAGTACACTATCGTTAAATAAATTCTCGCTGTCTCTTGCTACTAGGAGTCTAAGGAGTCTAAGATTATGTTCCAAGACTTCAGCATTGTTGGCCAGGTCTTAAACTGAAAAAAACCTCCAACAGAGGGTAAAAAAATAGCCAAACAATAGCCAAACGAAAAAATTTGCCAAAAAATAATAAGTGACGTCGTCATATTAATGGAAATTGATCTTCAAGGGGTGTAGAAAGCATATCAAGGCCTTTAGCAAATGAGGGAATTTATGGACCGGGACACATTAGAACATAAAGCATCATGCATGCCTATTTTCTGTAATTGATAAAAAATGCAGCAAGATGTCCACAATGTCGAAGGTCGTTTAAATTTTTTTTTCAAATTCAGTGACAAGGGCTCCAAAGTCTTGGTTTGATTTTTTCTTTTATGAGGGCAAAGGAAATTTATCATACGACTTGTTCTATTCACACAGTTTAACTAGTCTTGATGACGCAAAATCTTTTTATTCCTCCTTACTGAGTTGATTCGTCTGTGCAGTCAATTTCTTTAAGAATATGGAAAGGCCAAACCACACAGATTTAAGAACAGATGGCAATAGCTGCAAGTGGGTAACAAATTATTCGCGCTATGAGTCAAAGTAATTTTGCAGGAGGTAGACTACATGAAAAGGCATCAGGTATTAAAAGACTTGCTAGGAAGGAAAGGCAATCTAGCATAAGAGGAACGGGATGATAGGGGAACATAATTGGAACAATAAATCAGTGACTGGTTTAACTGAACCTACTCATGATGGGAAGAGCAAATGATAAAACAAAGTAGGCTAAGATAAGAGATCCTGGGGAACCCATATTCCAAAAGATATGCACTATAGGGATAGAGAGAATATAGTTTCTGGTAAGGGGCTGTGTTGGCAGTAGGCATCAGACATCGGGTGACGAGTCTAGAGAAAGAAACGTGCTGGACAAATCCATTCGGGAGAGACAGTCATGATTAAAACAAAAAAAGTGTGAATTTGATTTTATAACATGTGTATAGGCCCTGACCATCCAGGCAGCTGATCTAAATTGTCAACTTAATGAAACTGGGCAACGCCTGTGAACCATATCGGACGTTTTCAAGAAAAGTGAAGAAGTCAGGAATGAAAATGTGAACTTTTATTGTGGCACCAAATTCTCCATAAACTGGTACAGTGAGACGACATATATCAAAGAATATACACGTATATTTCTGAAGCTTCATTATAACTAGTATGAGTTTAAAGCGATCTTGAACTTGAGTAATTGGCAAAAAATGTCCTCTCCGTTACAATTCCTAAAATCAGTTTTTGAAGAAACATGTAATTGCTTGAATTTTCCTTTCATGCCCAGGGGGCCTTTGAGGGTTGGCTTGAAATAAAAAAAGAGGTTTCAAAATTCCATCCATTAAATAGGAGTGTAATTGCAGCATTTAATTTCCAAGTTTACATATTCAATTGTATCCAGGTATGTAACATACCATCTAGGTCTCATGAAAATGGATATTTTGAGCTCAATATCTCTGAAATATTAAAACATGCTCTCTCAAAAGCATACAATGAAATATTTGATGATTCAGTTTTTTGTCTTCAGTTAATGAGGCAAAGAAATGTGCGTAACGGAGAAGACATAATTGTAACGGATAGGACATAATTGTAACGGAAAGGACATCTTTCTATACAGTGGGGAAAAACTGCTATGGGGAAGGATCCAAATGATCTTAAAGTGTTAGTGATAAGTAAGTTTTGTAGAGTGAATACTGTGTCAGAAAAAATAATTTGCAATCATTTTACACAGAAAACAGAGTAACCATTGACTAGTAGCTTATCATCCATAGAAACACACCCGAAGGATAAGTTGTTTCTTTTTTGTTGCATTATGATCCAATAAGAAATTTAACTGTATTAAGAGATTTTATCAGTTTTCTGTGATCAGTATATTTTTGTTTGTTTAGATCTACTGTATTTTCATTTGGACACCATTTTATAACTAAGATCATACAAAATGAAAAAAAAAAAAAAATAACAAGAAGAAATCCATTGGTACAAAGAAGATAAAAGATCCAATGTACAGTGGGTAGTCCATTAGAACCTTCACAGGATTCAAGCAGCAAAAGCATTACATTGATGCTTTGACGCTTTTCTAGCCTTTCGCAATGTTTTTTGTACATTTCCTTCACGGCTTTTTCTTTCCTGATGAGTTGCTGCAACTCTTTCACTTGTTTTAGGAGGTGTTCTCTTTTACGTAGCTTTTTCTGCACAGATTGTAATTTCTGTCTTGTAAGAGCGTGCTCTTTTCCTGATGCTGGTGTAAATTGCGGAGACTTTTCTACAAAATTCATTGTGCAGGTCTTCTTCTTTCCTCTTATCTGTCTTCGTGCTAACCGCCACTGCTTTTTGGTGTGGCGATGTTGTCGTTCTGACATCTGTGACACTGGCTTATAGGCATTCCGTTTTCTTTTTCTGTCTTTTCCTTTATCTCCTCATATTTTGAAACATCACATTTTAATCTTTCACGGTAGGCACGCATTCTGTCTTTAGCTGGCACGGGCTTTGATTTTGTTGTTGAAGAACGAAAATAAGAATAGCATTAAAAAGTGAAAAAAAAAGAGAGCTTGGTATTCCTCCTATTCCACTAATATTTAATAAATAGGAGAGGTTGAAAAACATGACAGTGTTAAGTGATATTGTTAATTATAATGTGTTCTATCTAAATGAAGTCAAGCAGCTGTTGAGTGTCAGGCACACTTATTCCATCTTTCAAGCTAAACATGATTTTTGCTGTGTCAAGTTAAGTGAGGTCTGGAATTTGGGAACAGTTCGCAGACAGGGCCTATAAATATGATATCACAAATCAGAAGTAGGAATGGAATATGGACCACTTGCACTTTGTACAAGAGTTTCCATACTGATCTCTCACTCAATAGTCAATGCACACAGTAAAATAAAATGGAGGTTCATTATTTCTATTTTCCTGCCTTTTTTAAACGAAATGGTTAGTTGACATAGGGCAAGCACTGGATTAAAACTGCAGCAAATGGATCATCGTTCATTGCTGAGGCTCATAACTAGACGAGAAATAGTATGGGAATCTTTCAGTGAACTCCATAACAATATAATAATAATTTGGGAACCAGATCTAGAACTGGGCTTTGGCCAGCAGTCCCCTTCCATTTCTTGATTATCATCACAGCTGACTGGGAACTGGTTACAAAAGTTATGAATGTTTTCTCCGTTACACACGTTCTTCCTCTCCGTTACAACCTTGTCCTCTCCGTTACATATTAATTGCCAGAACTTCCGTCACGGAGAGGACTGTAACGGAGAGGAAAATCAGACATGTTCTGGTTTTTTCTTCACCAGTCAAACCATGAAATCACACAGGTTAAGGTGTTAACGTGTGCAGCAAAGAGCCATTTATCATGGCACAGCTAACCGCTCAATTTATATTCGGGATTGTAACTGATAGAGCAAGTGTAACGGAGAGGACTTTAAGCTTTTGACTCACCTTTTCAGCTTGCTTGATCGTGCATTGTGATGCAACATCAGCCGGTACAGCTTCGTTGGTGTTCGCCATAGTTGAAGCTAAGGGCGGATAATCTACTGGCAGTGGCCGATGCAATAAAACTTCAGGATTGGAAATTTTATACCACAATTTCATTGTTCGTAACGGAAAGGTCTGAGTATCAAGGGACAGTCATATTTTCACTCTGTAGAAGTATATTTTATGTCCTCAAGTATTTTTCGAGTTCTTATCTGAAAACCTAGATATTTTGGCATTCCAAAACTTCAACTCATAAAACATTTTACGCAATTTACCCGTTACAGCCAATAAATAGAAAATTGAAATTGAGGAGAGGGACATGGCACTTTCACTACTACATCAACATTTAAAAGATCACAAAATTATTATAACTTATCATTTTGACATAAAACTTTGGTTTAAGTTTACAAAATGGTGTATCTTTCGAAGGAAATATTGGAAGTAAGAAACTTTGCACTGTTTTTTTTTTTATTAAAATGAGGAATAACGTCACGGACAGGCAATCTTCACTTTTTTTGAAAAAGTCCGATATCTATTTCTGGTTTTGAGAACAACATGCCAACAAACTTTTCCTTTAATATGTACCATAATATAATATATATTTAGCAATGTATATTTTTTACCCAAAGACAGAACATTCAGTTTTATCAATGTTTTAGGTGGTTATTTATTTAATTTGTCAGCTAGCCAGAAAACGACCAAAAAATAGCCAACCCGCCTCAAGTGAAAATTTCCCACCATGATCTTTAAAAAAAAAAGCCACGTTTGGCTATAAAGTAGCCAATCTGGCAACAGTGGGCTTCAGTTGCTCTGGTAATATCCATACATAGGTACAAATGTAGTTTGGATACTGTCTGTAGCCACTGTTGTTCAGCGTATCTGTAATTTACACCTTCTTTATGCAGAATCTGGATATATCTACCTTTTGCATGCCTCCATGTATTTCAGATTTCGTCCACTTACTTTTTTTTTCTGTCCCTCTTTATGTAGTCTGTTAGTGGACCTGCAATAATTGCAAAATTTGGAACAAATTTGCCATACCAGTTTAGAAACACCCAGAAAAACTTCCAGCAGACTTCGTACTTAACCTTTCTTCTGCTGATTATCGACGGAACGATTCTACTCCTAGCCGTTATTTTCTTTTCTTTTGAAAGAAATCTTTGTGAACGTTGCATATCCGTGTCATGATACAAATCCACCAATGCCCAACTAAAGTCCATGAGGTACTCCTGTTGTGTTGGACAGTTACTGGAATTGGTGGGTTGATGTGAAAGACAGTTACTGGAATTGGTGGGCTGTTGTGTGTAGACGTGTGGTTTTTCGCACTGCATAGAAAACAAATTTTTAAATCTGGATGTTCAGACATCGATTTCTATATATCTCTATTCTTACCAATGCATAGTATAGTATCTAAAAGCTATCCTTGATTCGTGCTGTGAGGTTTTTAAAATGTTTTTCTGGAACCGGAATGTGAGGAAAGTTATGCGTACGTTCTGAACATTATTTACCATGAATCTCTGAATGGCGTGATGAGGTTCACACTAATGACATTGTAAACATTAGAAACAGAACAAGTGCACGGTATATTGTGGTAACTATCCTTACTTTGTGCCGCTAGACCTTGTTCTGGCAGCCGGGGGTTTGAGAAAAGCTGTGCATGTGTTCTGAACATTACTTACCACGAGTCTCTGAATGGACTGATGAGGTTCACACATATGGTATAGTAACATCTTGAACAAGTGCACAGTATATCCTTACTTTGTGCTACTAGACTTTGTTTTGGCAACCGGGGTTTGAGAAAAGCTGTGCATTCTGAACATTTAACAACCAAGCTTATCAGGTGAGCCTCTCGCTTGTTGTAAAGTTGGCATATCGCAGATGAATGCGAAGATTGAAGATATGGCAACCATTTGTGCTCCACATTGCCAAGTTCTGGCGGTTGGGGCATGAGAAATGGTGTGCCAAGTGAATGTCATCTGTGAGTGATCATACAGCAGAACCATTGGTAGTGATGTGATTATAACTGTGCAGATGACTGACAAGCAGTGCGTATGTAGTACCAAAGAGGGCATTCTTTTTATGCTCGCCCCACTAGAGTATTAATATTATTACGTTGTACATGGACAGTATATTGCAGACCAGTGGCAGTATGCATAATCCACATACGTTGGTGAACGAATTGTGTTAACTACAGTGAACACTGCTAATGTTTTTAAGGTCTCCCATGGTTACCGCACTGCGTTAACCAACGTAAGGATTATGCATACGACCACAGGTCAAAGAATTTGGAAAATCAATCTTGAAAAAACGGCACTTCTAACAGTACAGACTTTAATTAATTTTATCAAACCTCGGGATGGATTGCAGTGAAATATTCATCTTTTAATAATTGTTGCAGTTGTAAAAAAATGCAGAGTTCCACAAGTTGTCCACAGTGATAATCATAGCAGATCTCAATATACAAGCTGTTACATGCAATCACAGCGAATGTGAGAATCCTTTGTGAAACGGTCTGAATGCCTGGTCAGTCACTGTAGTTAATCATTTAGGCAAACTTTGCATAATTCTAAATAATCTTGTCATGGGGCACAATAGTCACACATAAATATCATCCGCATACACAACACTATCATTTTACGATATATAGAGAATGGAAGCGGGTAAAACTTCGGGGCGAGTCAAGATAGGCGGTCAATGAAGGGTTAAAACAGTCCGGCTTGGAGTGGCTCGGAAAAAAAATCGCAAGTAGGTTTCACACCTTATTACCGTAAAAGACTGAGATAGGATAATTGATCGAGCAAGATCAGAAAAATAGAAAGACACTGAGTGTCTCATCTCCGTCAGGAAATTACACATAAAACTGCAAACCAACTTCAACAGTAAGCTCAAAGTTTCGGAGAAAGGAAGGTACAGTGAGAAGACCTCATTTTCCATTAGGCCGATACATGTATCGGATTAAGCTTTCCGCTGTGAATGGAGACCACCGTTATTACTGATACAATAAAGACTGTTTTTTAGTTTTTGTTTTGTTTTGTCTTGTTTTGTTTTGACCTATTTTTAAGCAGCCAGCCAACATTCGGACAAGGCCTGTCATGCGTGTGCATGAACCTAGCGCAGGAAAGTGCAAAGCGTTTTGCCGGTTTGAACAACATCGGAGCGTGCCGATAGCACTTATTGTTATAAAACCTTTGTTAATCATCAAGCGTGAATAATAACTCCGTTCTTGTTATGCAGCAATTAAGTGCGGGCGCGTTTGTAGAGATAATTAGTTATTATAATATCAGTTGCATAGAGTAGGCTAACAGTGCATCGAGTTTTTATCTTTTATAACGTACTAGGTTCCGCATTTGCACCGTTGTTATTAAATTCCTGCATGCTTATGACTCAATGAAAATCTAATGGATTCTTTAGATATCCATGACCACTAATTGGTTATTAAAAGGCATTAATTTTCAATACATTCTGAACCAATTTTATTCATGAGAAAACGCACTCAATCGTGTTAATGAAGTCTCGCATGCCTTTGTATTTAGTTACAGCTAAACTAAATCAGTGCTTGTCACTTCATAAGGAACTTTGTAACACATGTTGCTTGGATTGCCGTCTCTAGCGCTTCTGAATAACTTTTAATTGGAGTCACACGTCATTAGTTTGAACATGAAGAGATATTTGGCTTCTTTCATATAATATTTATATAGCGTCGCATCGAAAAAAACCCAAAACAAATTATTATTTCAAACAAGTTAGGGATCAGAAAAGATTTAAAAGACTTGTATATTCATGCACAAAGGATTAAACGAAAAATTGTTAGAAGTGTACCACTCTTTTTGAACAAATACAGCTTTCAAATCAAATAAAACAATTGTTTAATCATATGAAAATGGCTTTGCTGAGAAACGATAGCTCTGCTGACGATATTGTATCGATTGAAAAAGATGCACCACGGCAGACGACAACCACTACGCCTGTAGATTTACTGACGTATGAACAGTCTATGCATATTATGCGCATTCTGATGTACGGAGTGACGCCTGTTATATCTGCCCTGGGAGTGGTGGGCAGTATCTTCAGCATCATTATTCTGCTGAAACACGGTCTTCATAAGTGCTCCAACATTTTGTTGATATCCTTGGCCTTCACGGACCTCACATTCCTGATTGCCTTCAACAGCGTCCCCAAAATCCTGTACGAAGTCGCAGGTGTTGAGGACGCCTTTGATTATGACAGGGATACTGCCTTTGCTCTGTATATCCTCTATCAGGTCTTCAATATCTTAGACTACGGAATGGGTAACATATCTCTCACCATGCCCATGCTCATAACTATTGAGAGACTTATTGCTGTGTTCCTGCCTTTTAAGTTCAATCTCATCATTACACCTGTGAGAACGTGGCTGGCAGTAGCAATTACTTATATATTCTGGTACACCATTATCATTTACATATCCTTTTGGACCACCTTCATCTACAGGCGAGACGTTGAGTACAACATCTCGGTTGGCGTCATGAGATTCTCAAAACTATTTTACGACAATCCTCATACAGTGGATCAGATCAACCAAATGCTTGGCTACCTGAGCATGAAAATTCCTCCCGTTTTCACTTTTGTTGGATGCCTTTTAATTAGCATCAAAATCAAGATCGCGTCCAATCAAAGAAAGAAGATGACACAAACAAACTCTAAAGAAGCTTCCTCCAACCGCACGACCAAGATGTTGCTGGCAGTATGTGTTGTGTATATGTTGGCGAGTACTATCCTCTCCTTACCCACCTACATTCCCCAATACACGTACTACTCCATAACTAGCGACGCCCCTTCCAACATAGGCCGTGTCATGTACCAGGTGATGAACATTGCCGTTTGCATCAACAGTTCTGCCAACTTTGTCATTTACGTGGTCATGAACAAGAACTTTAGAGATACCTACAAGTCATTGTTTGTTGTATGCATGGATACGCAAAAGTAGCCAAAGTCATACGCCGTCACCCCTGAAGGTTGAGAGACATTCCAAAATAACAACTGTTCCAAAAATTTCAAAGAGGATCCGCAGCGGGATCACCAGAATGAAACACGGGGTTTTTTACCACAGTGACCGCTGCAGTATGGTGATACGAATGGATACATAAATCCACCATCATTGCTTGTCAAAAATAATTGCTTGTAAAAGTAAACAATGTCAGTTTATTATCTGTGGAAGTTAAAACGTAATTTGTTTATGAACGTGAAAAACAATCTAGAAGCTATGTTTCTGGTTTTTAGTGACACTTCATTCTGTGGCTGATCATTAACTTTGAAAGACTTTAAGTTAATATGGTCCAGAATATATGTAATCGTAATAGCCCATAGACCAAGACGAAAGATAAGGGCAACAGGAAGGAAGATGAGCGAAATGAAGATACATGACAGATTGTCAAAATCAAATTAATAAAAACTACTCATTTTTCTGTCCTCCATTATTAGTAGGGTGGCAGGCTCTTCTCTGAGCTCTGCAAGGGTACACTGCAGTTTTCAGAACTAACCCGCCTTCATCGGCCTAAAGAATCATTTACATGTATGAATCTTGCTGTTATGCGAGAAATTCGAAACCTGCCCAGACCTAGACATTTTTTTTTTTATACTCCAGCCAAACTGGTTTACTCGAGGAGAATTATTCTCATAATTAATAATACTGACCCCGCAGAATTTTGCATTGCTTGCGGCCGCGTTGCGGCCGCAAAATTTCCCATTTTCCGCACTGCGGCCGCAAAATTCGTGATTTTCCGCAAAATGTTGCAAAAACTGTAAAATCCGCATGAAAAAGGCATGGCAGGGAAATATTATGTTTTACCAATGAAAATAGCGAATACTTTTAAAACCGTTAAAGTAAATGACAGTGATTTCCCTTTGCTTCGCGCGTCTTCCGTTCACTGCCGTTCAGTTTGCGTAGCTCTACNGAGCTCTGCAAGGGTACACTGCAGTTTTCAGAACTAACCCGCCTTCATCGGCCTAAAGAATCATTTACATGTATGAATCTTGCTGTTATGCGAGAAATTCGAAACCTGCCCAGACCTAGACATTTTTTTTTTTTATACTCCAGCCAAACTGGTTTACTCGAGGAGAATTATTCTCATAATTAATAATAGAATCCGCGGATACCTCTTCTCTCTCCACTGGTGACGATGATTTCGATCGCCGACTGCGATCCAGCTTTTTCATGGCGTCTAAGCTTTCAGGCTTTCATGTGTGGTGTGGTGTGTTTAGTTTATTTGGTATTTTGTCCCTGTACCTATTTGTCTCTCTCCCTCTGTTAATGGGGACCGGTGCACCAGTCTAGATCTGCTTCAGTAATATGTGCCCGGTAAAAATCTTCACTTTGCCATTTCCATTGATTGTCCATCCCATTCGTAGAAAGCTGGTTTAGTTTAGTATTTAACTTCTCTTCCATCATTTCCTTTCCTTACCCACTCGTAGACTTAAAAGCTCCAAATCTTCCCGTTGGTTCATGGAAATATACGAAAACTTTTGACACTGAAGGTCTATAAATTATAAAGACCTAGAATATTTGAATTTTTTATATCGTGGTCTAGCAGCGGAGAAGAGCATATTTAGCGTTTCGGTGATTGCAGCTTCTACTCACAAAAAAAGAACCATTCCTTTGTCATGCGAGTCTGTTAGGGGAAGATTTTCAGGTGCGTAACACTAAATGTTGGAAAGAAGGTGGAGAACCGCATGATGCACAAATCTCATTTGCACACTCTTGTATTTCTGTAGCGTGCTGTACTGGCAAAACTGATACAAACATTTTGCCCAGTAATTTGGTCTTACAACCAGTAATGTAGCCGTAATCATGCTGACGAACCATAAAACTTAAACATGTCGGGCGCTGGCAGTATCCCGCACTGCCAATAAGTACAAAAATAGAAAGTAAAATTTCACTGTTTTGCTACAAATCTTTACTTGTTATTCACCGTCTTACATATCAGATTTACTGGAACTTTATAAACCATCTAGATCACTGCGGTCACGAAAAACATTCGAAGAACAAAAAAAAATACACTGCACTACTGGTTCTAAAAGTTTTATTTTGTAAATTCTACCGAAACACATTCGCAATGCACTTGCAGAGAGTTTTCAAAAATCTTTCAAAACACACTTCTTTGGTAAACATTTTGGCCTGTAAACCTCAGTATGCCCAATGATAAATTTGTGGTAGCTATTTTATCAAATAATTTTTAGACGAGTGATTTTATGGTTTTTTTCAAAGTGAACTTGATTTTGTTGAAAGGTGTGTAAGTATGGAGGGTGTGTGTTAAATCTTTATTTAGGCCTGTGCGTGTATGTTAAGTTGGAAAAACAATGTCAGTTTTGTAGAGCGCTCAGGGCCCATTGTGAGGAGTGAGCGTTACAAAAAAGCTCTTATAAGTGTATTATAATTACTGCAGCGTTCTCGGATAACCACTGTTATTATTTTGCATAAGTGGGCACCAATTAATGTCAGACATAAGTTGAACTTGGGAATGATCGCACTTTATGTGGGTTAAAGAGCACTAAATGGGTTTATTAAGTCATTATTAAAGAATCCTGATTGGTCACTTACTTAGTCTTCAGTTACTAGAAATTCTTGATGTTTAAATAGGCTTGTCAGAAGCTGAATACAACAGACAACCATTCTAAGGTCAATGCTAGCCTCAACGTAGCGATCTCCAGCAGCGATGAATTTCTCCCATCTCTGACCTCGGAAAATGCTTAAGAAGAGTACACCCTAAATTTGGAGTTCACCCACTTCTGTTCTTTTGCAGTGGCGTCATCATCGCCGTAGAAGTGGTGTCATTTGATATTTATCTTCAGCTTTTTACTAAAAAAGAAGCCAGATGGAACCAGGTCAGACAAATAGGATGGTTGCGATAAAATTTCAGTGCTTAGATTCTCACAATACCTGAGGGTGTCTTGTGGTTTGTGGATGTGTTGTCCTCCAAATTTCGAATCTTCTCAGTGCTCTATTCGTCGTCACAACTTTTTGTATGTGTATAATGAGGTTGGATTAATATTGTTTGTTAATTGCTTGGCCATGAGGCCTTTAAACATTCACTAAGACTCACTTGGCACCTCAGAAACCAATAATTATGGTTTTAACAACACACAGAATGACTTTTAGTTTGACTGGGATAAGCGAGGCTGAGCCCCCCCCCC